>OY751315.1:19484895-19665173 GCA_963564615.1 Rhorus exstirpatorius
TGGGCCCAAGAGCTAATACCAGACGCGGCGTCTAGCAGAGAAAACGCAGAGAGGGAGAGAGATACTAGAGAACAAGTGAGAGAACCATGGTAGAGCGACGATAGACAATGAGACATTGTCGAGACCCGACGGGCTATGGTAAAGGTGGTTGCGTGGTTGGTCTGATGGTCTTGGTGGCGGTGAGAGCTTGAAATGATGAAAGTACGGGAGTAGGCTGTTCGCTGATATAATGTATAGGTGAATATACGCTACTGGAATATATACCGAGCGAGCCCTTTCGCCCCGGAGGCCAACGATGAAAGGCACAGGGAGAGAGAGAGAGAGCTGCTATTCCGGTAATCTGACTGAGAGCAAAGGAGACTTCTATGCGGAAAGAGAGATAGAGAGACAAAGAGAGATTCATGGCGAGGGGGGGGGGGGGGGGGGGGTTTGATGATGAACAGTAATCCTTGTGGAATTCTGCGCGTTTTAGCGTGCTCGAATTACCGAACCGTGCATAATTTCCACGATATCTACAGCTCACCAGGCACCGCAACATCCAGCCAAAAAAAAATGGCATTGACAGCCAGAAAACTACGGTAAATGCGGAGAATGACTTGAAAAAAAAAAAGAGCAATTATCAAATAGAAGAGGTATTATCGAGGGACGTGGGAGAATCTCGATTTCCAGTGAGTGATATTTACAAAGTTGGAAAATTCATGACCTTCATTGCCCGTACGCGAAAACCGAGCGAGTTTATCAAGATTTATATAGCACATTCCATGATTTCTCAGCAAGATTTTCGGGTCTAAAATTTAGATTCCTTTGCCATTCTGCTCACATCTTGTTATATGTTATAAGAAGTGATGACTTGCATAACTATTGCTTCGCGACTCTACTGACTTTTGAGGAAAAAAATTATTCAGTACTATTTCCATGTTTAGGAAGGTTGACTTTGTTACGACATTGTTCAGTCCCTACGGCCAGTTAAAAAAAAAAATATTACAATACACTGTTCTATATAAAAAAAAAGTTCAAAGTAAGTAAATAAAAAAATATTATGTTTTCAAGCTCAGCACTGTGAAAAAAATCAATTTTTATTTATTTCTCCGGAAAGTTTATATCATTTTCTAAAATTAAAATTTACAGGGTGGGATGAGCAGATTATCGTCACCGAATTAATTATTCAAATCTTATTTTACTTTGTTTTCAAGCATATACTTTTTTTTTCAAAAACTCAAGCCAATTTGACGTAAGAAAAGTCCTATAGCAATTTTAGCCAAGTGCCGATACGTTCCAAGATATACATTTTTTTATATTAGTAATTTTTTACACAATGTATGCATTCATAAATTTAATATCTCGGAGACTTCCGGTTGTATACCAAACATTATTATCTAGGGCTTTGATTATGCCGATTGGACGGGTGTGGCTAAAAAGAAATATTGGCTCTAAAAAAATTGATTACCCTCTACACGGGGGCCAGACAATTTATTATGAGTCAATATTAAATATTGGAAAGGCTTCATTACCGATTACTGTTCATGCCCGATTTTGTATGCTCGTACTTACCTAGTGAAACCGTTTTTTTTTTAATTTTCACACGATTAATAACTATTAATTATGTTTATAAAAAAAGCGATAAAAGGCTGCAGAATTCATTGAGGCGCTGTATCGCACGCTGAGAAATTTCGACGCGCAATTATTCGGCGACAATTATTATATATAGCATTGCCTTTTTTTTACATTTTTTTTTGGCAACATCAAGTAAATTGTCGTAATAAAAGTACTACAATAAAAATAGCTATAACCGGCAGTTATAAATATATGAATTTTATGAATGCATTCATTTTATAAAAATGACGAATTTTCAAAAATTCATACCTTGGGATGTACGGGCAGTAACTGAAACTACATTGAGACTTTTCGTACGTCTAGTTAGCTCAAGTTTTGGAAAAAAAGATGATTATTGGAAAAAATAAAATGACGATGAAAATGATGAGGGCGAATAATCGCCTATTCAACTGCAGTATTTTTTTCGGATGCATATAAGCCAAATTTTGACGTATACTAAAGGTCTTATAATAATGCTGGCTACGACCGGCAGTTTCCAAGATATCATGAATGCATAAATTGTGTAAAAAACGATGAATACAAAAAAAATGTAAATCTCGGAACGTACTGGCAGTAGCTAAAATTACTGTAGGACTTTTCTCACGCCAAATTGGGTTGAGTTTTTGAAAAACAAAAAAACAAAAAAAATTATGTGCTTGAGAACAAAGAAGAAAAAAATTGAACAATCAGTTCGATGACAATCATTTGTTTATCCCACTCGGTCGATTTGATTTTTTACAAAAAATGACATAAACTTTCGGGGGCAAAAATAAAAATGGGGGGGGTTTTTTTTTTACAGAGCAGATATTGAAAACACGTTTTAGTAGGGTAGATACTACCCCTAGAGTGAAAATCATTTTTTTTTCAACTGGCCGTAGGGCCTAAACAATAATAATAAGAAAGTCAACCTTCCTAAACATGGAAATACTGAATAATTTTTTTTTTTCAAAAGCCTGTAGAGTAACGAGGCTATAATTTTTCAAATATCACTTCTTATAACATATAGAAAGATATGAGAATGGCAAGGTATCAAAATTTTGAAACTAAAAACTTGCTGAGGAATCATGAAATTGTGCCCTGTGATAATATATCTCTTAGCTACTGATAAAATTACCGATATCCGGAGAGTTTCAAAGTTTTCCGTTCTATATCTCTATATAGATATCGCTTTTATTCGCCAAGACAGGCGTTAACTTTATTGAAATTAATGTCTACCGACTTATAGACACGGAGATAATCCTTGTTTGAGAGTTGCCGAGGAAACGTGTGTAAATGAACGAGCGGTGGAGACCATAGCCCGGTACTGAGTTTCGCTTTCGAGATTAATTATTCGAGAGAAATAGCCCGCCGGGTGTCCGAATATATACCCGCGCCCGTCTCGAGTTCACCGAATCCTCCACCACAGGAGGCACACACTGCCCCCCCGAGGGATCTGAGCTTTTGATGGCGCGATGAGAGGAAGTGAGATTATTTACTTATGGGAAGCCACGCGTATCCCGGCATTTAGTTACGGGATGTATCCATAACACTTGTTCGTTCATCGCATTGTCATAAAAGGAGACGTGAAAAAAGTTTCAAAGAACTTATCGAAAAAGTGTATGAATGAAACTCATTGCTTGGTCAAAAATTTTACTTTGTTAATGGAGAAACATTTTTCTACGAGTTCAAGTGCCTCGACTCCTCATTACGAAGTTAAAACTTTGCAAATCCCTATTTTCTGTAACCTAAAACTGAATCCCCGTCTCTCGAATCCGAGATTGAAAACAAATGGGTGTTGTAGTACATTTGACTTGCACAAAAAATTATCTGCCTGTCTGTTAGAGCCCGTATGGACAAACAATTTTATAATAATGTATAATTTATCTGGCCAAAATATATAAATTTTTTCACATTTAAAGGAGGAAAACTCAAATTAGATAATGGCTGCTTTTTGTATTAATCAAATTTCAGCTGGAACAGTCGAATCGTATTTCCTTAACAATAATATACTCTCCATTTGCAATATCGTGACGCACTGCAATTGGTAGATTAAAGCGATAATTTTATTTTAGTACTTTAAAATAATTTTGACAATAACGTCAATCTTACCTGCTCTTACCACATTCGATTCGTCGAAATATCTCCAGGATGTATTTATGAGTTCCGTAAATTAATAAATATAATATATCTTGACTTACCTCGACAAAACGCTGAACCAAAATGGCCGAAAGAACGGTAGTTTGCGCTACGTAATTTTTTATTTTCTTACTGTACAGAAGAAAAAAATAAAATAAAAATCTGTCATCAACAAACCTCCTTGACTTTCTCACGTCGTTGATTGGTTACGTCGTCGAGGGGTGGATTTGGCGAACGAACGATATACGCGGGCACCGGATGTGGCTCGGGTTCCGGTTCAAGCGGTGGTTCGACTGCCGACGATTCCGTGGGTCTGTGTCTTACATTGACAAACGGATGTTTCGCATCATCGTTGCGCTGAGTATCCTGATCGGATGGCACCGAGTTGTCCTGTACCCAGGCGGGATTCGATTGTTCCGAGCGTTCCTCGGGTCCGACACCGCGATCAACCACACTCGCGAGATCTCGCCTCGTCATGAATGTACCGGTCAGTAACACGATCAGCATGACCGACAGCAGTCCGCTGATCGCTAGCCTTTGCATCAATCTCATCTCGTCAAAATATCTGGACAGCCACCACCGGTTACCCGGGATTTCTGATGTCCCGCTCGTATTGAAGCCTCTGAGCCAGACAAATCACGGACAAATTCGTCATTGTAGATTTGAAAAAAAAAAAAAAAAAAAAAGGTGGCAAAGTGTCTCGGTAGCTTAAAAATTGACGAAAATATCATAAACGTATTGAAAAGCGAATAAAATTATGGGCTTTTTGGAGGTCTTTGCGGAGGTCGTACCGCGTCGGATTATTCGGACTGATGATCGCAGTATTCGATTATAGCGCTTTGTGAAGATTTAAAACAAGTTATCTCCAATCGCTATCAACAAAAGGTCACCCACGCGATAACGTAATTTTTTCCGCCAGATAAACAGGTGGCAGTGAACTTTAGGATAATGTCTGTTTCGGTACGTCGCGTTCAGATACAGCTATGAAATACGATTTTTGGAAAAAATTTGCATATTACCGAGAGGCTACGATCGAAGGTACGGGCGAAAATATTCCGAATCAATTGAATCGAGAGAAGGTAATATATTGTCTCGCAGATTCTCAAAGTGCAGCGATAAAATTAGCAATTACGTGCGTGCATGCTTTCGCGCTACGATTGGATAAATTGACAAATTATGTCGTTGTATCAGAACTATACAATGTGCGATAACGCGACACAGGAGAATGTATATTTGAATCTCGGCTATTCGTTAAGCGCGTCTATGTATGCAGCACAAAAGGCAATATGCGTCAGATAATATGGGTTTCTCCGTGTTACAACTGATTCGACCCAGTTAAGGTAGTTCGGTCGAATTGAGGTTCACGTTTAACACCCTATTTTTTTGCATTTAATCAAAAGAGTTGACCTTGCTCTACGTGTCTGCAAAATTTCAAATTAATTTACCGTGTAGTTTTTGCGTAATTAATAAATAAGTTAACATTGCTCTTATAGGGCATACAAGGCTCAGATGGCACGCCAACTATTGAAATTTCAGGTACACGAAAAATTAATCGTTTAAGGGCAAAAAAAAACATACCACAATAACGGTTGATATCTATGAGAGATATTTACCAAAGATTTAAGTCGATTTACCGTACGGTTTTTTTTTAATCTCAATAATTAATGCGAGTCCGCGGTCTCTGTCCTTGTCATACACCGGATCTGCTCGCTAGCAGAAGACTAGGGGAAAAAACATGTGAAAACCGAAGCTAATCCGCGTCTCACTTCAGATTCGATGAACGCCAGCAAAAGTGGTTCTGAACAACTGTCACATTTGAGTTGTTCGGCAAGATATACAATGTCAACTAGACGAGTTCCGAGTTCATTGCATACTGGCCGTTGATTCAACTGTACTTGCCTCGAGACGAGCCTTTTTTCCCCCCTGTTCTTCATTATACTGTTTTAAAGCATACAACAAAACTCGCGAATGCAATCCAGTAACTTTATGCGTAAGGTTAGATTAGCTAGCTCCCTAACGTAGAGAATGAGTCAAGTTGAGTCTGTCATTATTCCGGGTATTAATTATTATTAACTTATTATTTACACCCTAAAAGAAGCTTGTAATATGTTATTATGCAACAATTCAATTTATCATAGCTTTCATATGGTTAAATTGTACGGAAATAAATCTGAATTACGGATGAAATTTGACTTCGGCCAAACTCGACCGAACTACCTTAACGTGAAGCCAAGGATCCACTGATGTGTTTCGTCAGTGAAGCGAGAGAGACTGCGCGCATGCAGGAAGTATAACAATCAGCAAAGGTCGTAACTGTTACGGTGAAACTTTGATGCCCGTAGCCAAGTTTTTTTTGTGCGAAATCGGCCTATCTCGTTTACGCGTCTAGTCATCATAATAGTTGGAAAATTCACCGAGTTTCGAGGATATACATATATGTATAGTATGCACGAACTAAACAATAATATAAGATTGTCGCGTTCTGGCGGGCCAACGTATTATTTTCACAGAAACTATATATACGCGTAAATTAACGTATTCACGATGTAACCAGAACTAAAATAATGTTTGTCGCGAGACTCTGCACGCACGTTGAATGTGCATATGTGCATTACGCCTGTGTGACTTGGAGAAGGAAGAGAATTGTGTCGCTGGCACTACTTACTCGTCGACCACCTGTTGTCGTACGCGCGCGAGCTCGACGATTTCACCAGCTACTGCAGGCTATATAGCGAGTGCTCTATATAGCCGTGTATATATCACTCGCGCAATCGTGGATTGTCAAACTTCCGGGCTTATTATAGCCGACAAATCTCATGGATTCCCGCACAAATCTCGTAGTATCGTAGTTGTGATTTTCGGTTCTTTTTTTTTTTTTTTTTTTCCTATGAGGAAAACTGACGTTTCATAGATCCAGCGAGGTAATGTCGCAGACAGAAAAAATATAGTGTCTGAGGCCACCGTTGATCGAATCACGCGTTCAAGCTGCTGAGAGAAACAAAATTGACCACAATTCATATCGATTGTACAATTTACGCGGTATTTCATATTTCGCAATTGAAATTTCAGACTGCTGAATTTCAGTTGATTCGACACGTTCGATGGGAGACTCTGATCGACTTAAATATATTTACCGTAATGAATGACATTCATCAAATATTGATACACAATATTTCGGATGAATGTACCAACAATGCCGTAAGCGTTCGATTGTGTTCTATGTAAAGTTCAAAAATGTTCGATCGTCGAAACGATCGATTTGTCCAAGGTTTTTTTTTCAGGATATATCTTTTTCTTGTTATTGTTTATGGTAAACCAAAATTTTTCATTGTTACTTACGGATTAACGATATTTTTTTATCCAAAAAGAGCGCGTATATATGTAAATCAATAAATGCTGATGTATTTGAAAAGGTTATTTCGAAGCAAATTGAATTTACGCAACAATTCCATTTACAAAGAGTTAAAAGAGTAGGAATATCACGCGGACACCTGATGATGCGGCAGTCTGAGAAGAAGCGGAGAAAAAAAAACATTCGTTATATCCAAAAATTTGCGAAACATTCGATTGCACGGATGGGTGCGATCGTTTTCTACATTTGGGCCACTCGTTCTCAAACTACCATAATTCATCTGGATGGCATTTCTACTTGGTTCTCTCTGTCCATGTCACGCTGAAGAAAAAAAAAAAAAAAAAACATGCGCTCGAGTTTAAATATTCAGTGAATAACGGAGATGAATCGGTAAATACTCAGTAAAGGTATAAGTGTGAATATTCGGTGATGACACAAAACAAATTTTCAGTGAGGAGAAAAAATTATTTGATTGGTACATCGTGTCTCGATTAACTGAACCGTACGAATAACTGTTGACAGAACGAGCAAAATTATACGCGTTATGCAACTAAATATTTGTTTAGCTGCAAACGCGTATTCAGCCAATGAAAAAGTGATTTTTTTTTCATTATGGGCAATAATAAAATAGGACAATCAACACCATCACGCGAGTAATTTATATTCCTCTTTTATTTGACATACGCGTGATATTTGCATATTTCGTCTTGTTTTTTTTTTCTTTTCCAAGCCAATCCACATGGGAATGCAATATCGCAGACGCAGCGGATGCAACGTACAAGGTGTTCTTTGTTCTCAAATATCGCGAGAGCTCTTTTTTCCTTCTCGAATTACTAATTGAATTGTTATTAGATTGCTTCTGTACGCCGGAAACTCAAACAGACGAACCGGAAAGACGTATATAAATATATATATATTCACACTATACGTACAGGTTGAGGAGAAACTGTACGGGAGTAATAGAGATGGAGAAGAAAAGTAAAAGTGAACGAGTAAAACGAAAGAGTATATCGAGATTAGCGAGAGTGCAATATAGAGTATAAAAAGAGCCGAGGATGGTTATATATGTATACATGTATACAGTTCAGGAGTTCACCACATATATAGTGTACTACAGCGGTTCAACGACTTTCCACCTCGTTGCTTTTCTTACACGATGGCAATGACTCGTAGTACATACCGCAGCGAGGTGGCCACACAGTTTCACGAATCCGAGAGACCGTTTTGGTAAATCGTAAAGACAGGCTCATTGAGCAGCTTTATTGCGATGGATTTTGTGTGCCGGTGTGTTTCAGCACGTGACAAAGTGCCGAACTTGCGAACTCTTAGAAGAGCGTCTGATCCCCATCTTCTTTCACCCCACTGACCAAATCCTTTCTACTTTATAGTTTTGATATTAAATCTTAGTTCAAAGCTCGTATCACGATTATGGCTTTGTAAATTATTGAATGACGAAACGCTGTGACAAATTTTTATAAACAATTATTTCCCAGCAACGTCATCTCTTTGAATTACAGCATACTTTTTCCTTCTTAAGCTCGAATCAACTTGATGTGAAGATAAAGAAGTGACAGTGCGGATAATTTTTGGTCTGTTGGAACGAATAGGTATCCTCGAGAAATATTTCATGTATGTTGAAAAATCTAAAAAGAACTTTATTGAGATTATAGTATCAGAGAGAAAAAGTGACAATAAGAGTTTGTGTGGGAGTGAAAGAGCACGATTAGGGCGGGGAGGGGGGGAGAGCCGTAGATCGTAAATTTATGATATTATGCGAAGAGCTTATAAAATTTCTATCTCGCGCTTCTACTCACGTAAACGAGAGTACAGAGTATATAGTAATAGCCGAAAAAGAGTTGCGGGTGCGGGAAATGAGTGTCGAGAAAGAGATTCAGAGAGAGAGAGAAAGAGAAAGAAGAGAAAGAGAGGAGTTTGGGGAAAGTGAATGCCTTTTATCGTCGGTGCTCATCCTCGTCGTTTGTGGCACCCCGGCCAGGCCTCGTAGAATCGCCGCCTGCATTTTATCGCTCAGCTCGCTGCGGGCGTTACACCTGCAGTAAGAGAGCAGAGCTCATATAATTCAGAGCGAGAAAGAGAGAGAGGGAGAGAGAGAGAGAGAGAGAGAGAGGGAGAGAGAGAGAGAGAGAGAGAGAAAAAGTGCATGATCTTCCCTGCAAAAGCCTTGAAATTCTCTACGAGCGAACTCAGTCTCTCAGATATTTAATGCCCGAATATACGTAAATTTTCGAAGCTGCTTTACACTTCCTTTTTTATTCATCTCTGTCTTTCTCATTTTCAGTGTCTAAATGCTCATTCGCTCCGACCTTCCTTTTTTTTCATTCTCTCGTCTTACATTCCCTCTCGTAATATCTGACATCTCCAGTTTCTCGTGAGCAGTTATGCCGACTCTCGGTTTCCACTGAATTTTAAATAATTGATGAAAAAAAAGGTCGGAATTATAATATTTCCCATCTCTATTTCTGCCTTATTTCTGTTCAACATATGGTACATTCGCGAAGTGTATAACGGTATCTGTATATCTCAATCTGACCCGTATAAGAATGCGGATGTTTACTGCTAATCATATTTTTGGCTAAAATCTGTTGTTATTCGAGCGCGTTAAAATTTTGCTGCAACAAATGATATGGAATATGAGCGATTTTTGCGATTTTATGTGCGAAACGACACTGATGACACACACACACACACTGTCCATAATTTCCAAGAGAATCCATCATTTAGTTTTTGAGATTAGTCGATTCAATGGGCTTTCTTCGTCTATCATTCTATAAGATACGCGTATCTCAATGGATGCTTTTTCGCATATACTAAACTGACGCCTTCAGTGGAGGCACTCCCCACTGCGGCTTCCTCCAGCAGCTCTAGGAAAAATGTAATGTACATCAAAACCCTCCATTATATTCGCATGCAGTAAAACTTAGCTCACCAGTTTTACGAATCATTCCATAAGGTATACACGATGAAATTCGATATCTTAATTTTATTTTGCTATGATTGAGACTTTTTAGGGCTAATGTACGGTCAGTGGTATATCATTGTAAATGTTAAATAGCCTCCCGACAATTCTTATAAACACTTAGCAATTGCAATGGTGGCGACAACTATTCGATTGATAATTATACACTTTTATAGTTACCATAAACTGCCGCCATACAACACGATCTACCCCATGGTCAGTAACAAGATTTTGTTCAACTGGTTTAAGATTTTGGTACATATGTTGCACATTGCCCTTCTGGGACACATGACTATGTTCTTCACTTTGCATATGTATATGTGAGAAGTCTCCACGAGACACAGAGTTAAATTTAAGGGAAAGTCCATACGTGTACAATTGTACAGGCGAAAATGAGAAGTCTCGACGTATAGATCGTCAAAGGAGGCGTTCGTCGCTCGGCCCTTCCTATCTAGACGATGAATCACGAAGAAGTATATTATATATATAGAATTTCCCGTCATCCTTACGTCCAATATATATACTTGAATATATATTTATTATATGCGTGTAGCGCGTACATATTCAATTGGATGTATACAATTTGATCCTATACGTACGGATGCATATGTATATATGTATATATATATATATATGTGCGTATGTGAAAATAAAATATTCTCGAGACGAAACCTTCGACATTCTTCGACTCCTTCCCTGTATGCGGGAATTGAAAGAATTTTTTTTGCTCCTCTCTTCATTGAGGTTGTCACGAGCATCGGAAAATTCGCTTGTGCAACGTGCCGTGAATAAAATTAATGCTGTCACTCGGGCTTCTCTACCAAAGAAAATTGTTCGGTCGGCCCATGGGATTGAGGCGAAAAATGTAGAAAATATGAGAGCAGGAAGAGAGAGAGAGAGAGAGAGAGAGAGAGAGAGAGAGAGAGAGAGAGAGAGAGAGAGAGAGAGAGAGAGAGAGAGAGAGAGAGAGAGAGAGAGAGAGGGCCAAGGAATATGAAATATTATAGCTTACGACAAATCGTATTTTGCGAAACGTCGCTCTGGCGTGACAAGTAGATTTATCAATGGGGATATGGTCAATCTTATAAGATTTTTAAGAGGCCATAGTCGATTCTAAAGAGAAGAGAAAAGTATCGGGATGATAATCACCGAAAGTAAATAATTATTTCTTTCGGAAATGACCGAGCCACTGCGTGGCCTTAAACGTTAAAGACCCCTCAGCAATCTTTGCCTTTTATTTATTCGAATTTTTTTTCACGAAATTTTTTTCTCTTCTCATTCTCGGCTCTCGCTCGTTTCGCGCACGGGTCTGATTATCCCGAAGAGGGTCAGGTGGGTCGATCGTAAAGTCCTATCTGGGATCAAGAACCGCATCAAACAGAAAGGAAGAGAGAGAAAGAAAGAGAAAGAGAAGAGAGAGAGAGAGAGAGAGAGAGAGAGAGAGAGAGAGAGAGAGAGAGAGAAAGAGAGAGAGAGAGAGAGAGAGAGACTAAAGAGTTAAACGCGTGAGGAACTAAAAAGATCGAGTTCGAAGCAGTACGCGGGCCCCTCTGGAGATTTCAACTGTGCCGAAGAGAGTTAACGCTGGTAGACGTCAGATGAGGAAGGGACACGCGAAGATGCAGACCAAAAGAAGGCGGAGATATACGTGGACGAAGGAGAAGAAGCGGCAAATCGTGGTCTGCCGCCGGGCGATCCGCGGTTGTTACCTTCTTTCGTTGATCCTCTGGTGTTCCCCCGGTATTATATATATATATATGTGTGTGTAGTATGTACGCAAGACTCATGATCTCAGACGTATATAGACGAGATTCGCACATTAAAGGTACATAGGGAAAGGTGTGCAAGGACAGCCAGTGCAAAGTTAAACTCATGCGCTCGAGAAGCAATAAGAAAGCACACGGGGAATGCCAAAGAGAGGTGCGAGAGATCAGAGAAAGAGAGACAGAGAGAGAGAGAGAGAGAGAGAGAGAGAGTTTTGCAAAAGTTTACGAGAGAACCGGTGCATAAACATGTCACGGTGAAGGCCTCCAGGCTCAGCGGGACGGTTCCATGTTCCGCGGGCTAACAACCCACGAAACTCAACGAGGAAGAGAACGCTCGAGCCAAAAGAAGAAGATATAAAGAGGAAGAGAGAGAAAGAGAGAGAGAGAGAGAGAAGGGAGGAAGTGAGCATGTAGGAAGATGGTATCTGACCGCGAGCGAATCGAACGAGTAACGAAGATGCGACGAGTGGAAGTTATTTGAAAGAAATAAAAGCGACAAAACAAAAAAAAAAAAAAAATATTTATATATATTCAAGAGATGGCTGAAAGGATCGAAGAATTCGCACGATCGCGTGTTCGGGAGCGCGGAAGTGTGTGATCTGATGAAACAGGCCCTGTAGCGTTCATTCAAATGTACACTGATAATTATGTACAAAAATATATTGTAAAATTATGCCAAAAAAATAATTATGTGGAGGTTTTTTTTCCCTTAAGAAGTCAATATCATTGAGAAAAACGGAAAATACGGGATTCGAAGATTCTGGAAAAAAAATCATGACTGGAAAGACTTGTGAGAATTTTTTTAGGATTACGTATATCGTGTGCCATCTGTACGCGAGAAGACAAAGCAGATTTTTCAATCATCCCAATCGCTTTTCGCAGCTTCACGTTGCTACCCATATATATATAGAAGCTATCCGCATCGAGTACAGAGCAAGCTACTCGACATATATATTCGGTATTCCTCTTTTCCATTCCCCTTATTGGCAAATATCGAATTTTCGATTTTCTCGGCCCCATTTCCTCAGATGGGGATCTTGCTGACCGCGGAGCTTCGTGGAAAATATATCTAAAAGAGAAACGAGATATTGCGGTCGGCTGGGTGCACTTCCTCGACCGCATCGGTAAATTCACTATACATATTATATAAAACCTCCCCGGATTTCTCATTCTCTCTTTTTCTGCTGTCGCTCTTTGTATCTACAACTGTGTGTCCTCACGATCGGACGAAACGAGATGCCACCCTTTGCCAGAACCGGAAAAACAACGTATAGAAAAAAAAAAAAGAATGTATTTCAGCTAAGGACTCCGGCTTTCGGGTTCTAAAGAAAATTCGAGAGAGTCAAATATTGCATTGAACCAGTACGAATGAATCACGGAAATTCGTGCTCAGGCTTTGATGAGAAAGTTACCAGGCTTTGTTTCGTCTCTTGAAATTCCGAATTTATATTTTCTTTCATTCACCCTTGTGCTAGAAAGATATTTGTCTTTAGTGGCGATTTTCGAGCAGCGAACATTATGGAAACTTTTATGAAAAAGAAAATCAGACGTTCATTTTGTTTCATAATTCTACACGAAACACCTCATCACTCGTTTCTGTCTATGCCTTCAAGTTGCACTCACGAATCAAGCACATATACGCACGGGATTTAAAGATTTTCACGCAAAGGGATTTCAGGACTAATTTTAGTATTATTTTAACGGAATCTGAGCCAAATGATGTCAAAAGTATATGCTCGCGAACTGCTTCACGATTGACTGGCTCCCGCGGAAAGTCGATTGTGATTTTGCGTCTCTTTCTTTAGGAATGTTTTCTTTATATGTCGTCGCACTGGTATGCGGCTGTCATTTCAGCGAGTGGTTCTCGACGTATATCGAAGCGCTTGTCCACGGAGTGTGATATTTCTTTCAAAAATACGTCCGGCCTGTCTGTGCCAATCTTAGTTTGCCATCCAAGAATCCCGAGTACGCGTCGGAATTCACCGGCGAAAGATATACAAAGTCGGACACGGCAGTGTTTTTTTTTTGCTTTCCATTACCTAACGAATCTACGAAAGATTCCTGAAACTCCGTACAAGATCAACACAGAGTTTACTGGAAATGTACTGAATTGAGTATCCATGTGTATATAAAATCGAGCCATATAGTAACTCCTGGCGATATATGGAGGGAAGCACGCATGGCTTGCGACAGCGCGAAGAAACTTGGTATTGCCATCTCGGAAGTTCATGAGCGTCAATACAGAGTAAGCAGTGAGAGAGTAATGTGCTGCCATCAGACGCGTGCACCATCCCCTACGACTCTCGATGCTTCTGGTGTACATATATGGATACGCATAACGACATCAAAGAAACCTAGTGTGTGCAGAGTTGCGCGATGAGATGAGAAGTCTAACGTCTTTAGAGAGGAGAAGAGAAGAGAAGAGAGAGAGAGAGAGAGAGAGAGAGAGAGAGAGAGAGAGAGAGAGAGAGAGAGAGAGAGAGAGAGAGAGAGATAGAGCAAGCGACCGGAACCTGCAAACGGATCGTATAAGATCCTGCGATGTTACATGACTCCCAACGATCTCTCGACCCTGCAGCGTGTGTCTCGAGAGTCAACGCTTGTGTCATCAACGACACAGGAGCTATCGCGCTAGTGAGTTTCTAGCCTCGGCGAAGAAGGTATGCACACCTCATCTAGCCTCGTCTCCGATTCAGGTGTACGTACGTGTATGCACGTATGTACGAAATTTACTCTAGTGCAAAGTACCAATATAGTAACCTCTCCCGTCACTCGCAGATATATTGGTGTGCGTGTGTGTATGTGTGTGTGTGTGTGTGTATGTTTCTGTATAATACAGTGCATCTAGTAGCGAGACCATAGTGAGACTCGTCTTGCAGCTAAACAAATATACGTAAAAGTAACGCTTGGTTAATATGTATGCATTGAGGCTTTTAAAATTCGATAGTTTTAACCGAATATTTTAGATTGAATAAATAAAGAATGTATCTTAGGCTGAATCTTAACTGCTTCGAGTATGAAGAACATGCAATAAGGTATATCCATCACGTGGATTGCCATTGGATTTTGAGCTTTCTTCCAATTTTCATATAGAGGGTGTGGGAACGTAGATGAAATTTCCAATCGACGGCCTTCAAGTATATATCCACCACCAAAGTTCTACACAAACATTTCACTTCAGCATCAAGACATCTTCTTCGGACTTGAAGCTTTAATAGCCCTAAAGATAAGATATTCTGGCAGGAGCTGAGAGTGTCTTTTCTCTGGTCGAACTCAATTTAACTTCTATTTCCAATTTTCTCGACGTCTAACAGGTGAATATCCGATCTAAGAGAGTCAAGAGCAGCGGTAGCCATCATTCGAATATAAAAGTATTATAGTCCTTCGGGGATTTTACGAGCAAGTCGGACGATGCTTCGTATTGACGGTTGGCAGATTGGTCGTTATTATTGATCAGAAAAAATGGAAATTTCTCAGACATCTCTGTATATTATTATTGTGAATGGAAAAATTGTTTTTCGTATCAGAAAAAGAAATGTTGCCTGTCCTGCGAAGAGTTGTCCTCGTTCTGAATCATCAAGCGCCGAGATTCGTCTCGTCGAACCGAGGGTGGGACATTGCTAGTATAGACAGCAGATAAAGCACAGAGATGTAGAGTTGAAGAATAAAAGTCGGAATGAAAGACGTGAGAGAGGTGAGGGTCGCGTAATGACCGTCATAAAACTTCTCGACACCTTTTGCCACCCTCGCGAAAGGCGGAAGGGTCACGTTGGGAATTGAGTCCGCGTTTATATATGTGTATATACGGCACGTTATACTGCCTAAGAAGTCCCGAGGGTTCTTCTCGGGGCGAAGAACTTACCGGCGCGTTACTTGCTTGGTGCTTATAGATGGCTTCTCGCGGTACGACAACGAGACTACACCGCGAGAATGAAAGAACTGCTGTTATTCCCTTTATGTTTCTTATACGGTATAAGGTTTCCGGAGGAAGCACGAATCGATGCTATATCCAACGAGAAAGACAACCGAGACCCCAAGGAGAAAGAGTGCCACCGATTGTATACCGACAAACCGGAAGTCTCGTAGTTTCTCTTCAAGGGAAAACTACAAATATCTCTTGGTTCACCAAAGCTCCGGTAAACAAATAAACTCGCGGTCTGTTTTCCGGCAGACTCCAAGTGAATTACATGACCATGAGTGTGTATATTCACGGATTCCCCAGAGTCGATGCGAGGTTACGTAAATTTTCGGTCCTGTTAAGTAAAAGATTCAACGGTATATAGTCAGGTTAATTGAGTGCCAAAGTCTTTAACAGTCGTTTTTTACTATAGCTGTGGAAGGTATAAGCTGGTCCGCGTAAAGGTAAATGTGAATTAAAGTATTTCTGTGTAACATAGAATAAAGAAAAAATTATAATTATTAATTGACATAAAAGTAACTCAGCTGAAAATTTTCAAGATAATAGAATGAATTTTTACGATCATACTTGAAAGAAAGAGTACGAACATTTTTTTCTTCCAAATAATTGTGAAAAAATTAGACAAATCTATATTCATTCTTAACTTTTCGTAACTTATATACATACTTCAGTCAAGGTCAATCGTCGTTAAAGCATCGGCATCTTTTTCGAAACTTGATATGTTCTAAATCTCAATACTCAATTCGTCTGACTGATATATCGCTCACGCCTGCTCCTTATTCTCTTTGTTGCAACAATTGAAGCAAATAATCGAGAGTGCACATATATAGTGAAAATCGTAGAGACGGAAAGCGTAGGAGTTCTTGTAATCTCTTTGAGTTTTTTCGGAGAGAAAACCGATGATAAATAGAAGGTCGATGAGAAAGGGGTTTGGGCTAAATGCCTGATTGGAAGTTATGCTCTCTACTTTGCCACGAGAGTGGGGGTTGATAAGAGGTGGTGGAATAAAAAAAAAAGAGTAAAATAAACGTAGGGAGATTGATAGAATAAAAAGAATGGGGATAAAGAGAGAGAGAGAGAGAGAGAGAGAGAGAGAGAGAGAGAGAGAGAGAGAGAGAGAGAGAGAGAGAAAGGGATGAAGAAGAGTTCGCTAACTGTTCGAGAGGGTGGTTTCGATGAGGGAAGGTGGTGTGGAGCTCGCACACGACTCATTTACCTCCCGGCCATAGCTTCGGAGGAATCTCCTCGCTCGGCTATCAGCCAACCCACCCAGTTATACAGAGGGGCTGACGTTGCTCTCGGTGTAGTGTGTGCTCAGCCCTGTATTCTTCTCATCGACTCTCCATCTCAATCGAGAAGCATTCACGACGAATTGCGGCGAACTCGCGTGGTTGAGCTTTCTCTATCTTTCTCTTGCTCGTATCCTTTACCAGCGTGCTTGCAGCACACCATTCAATTCTCAAATTACTCGAGTCGATCCAGCTCAACGAGAATGAAGTGCTCTTCAAGCTCCGTACGCAAATCCTGTGATCCTCGAACACAGTGAGACCACGTTTAACCTTGCCACATCGCTTCGCTGGTAAAGCGAAAAGATATAGTGGAATCAATCTCATTGACAAACGAAGGCTACACTTTTTAAAGAGCTACGACGAGGTGCATATGGGAATAAGTGGATTACAGTGGGTTCCGCCCAATTAAATTGTCACCTCTAACCATGCAATTGTGCTACATCATGTATAAAATTGAGATTTTTTAATGAAATTTCTTATCCTCGATTGCTGATCAGATCTCACAGTGAATTTCTTATTTTCACAGCGGAAGTGGCGCAATTTTATGAAATTTGTCATAAATATTGTCCTACCACAGGCGCACAGTAGGACACCCGATATTTTGGGGGTAAAGTTAGCTATGAAATATATGTATTTCAGATAAACCGGTGTCGAATACAATTTTCAGCTCTCAGATGGATAACGTCGAAGAAGATATGAGGAAAAAATATTGTTTTGACTTCTTCAAAAAATCTTCACAATAATGATCAATTTTAAAGTTGCTTCAACGAATTTGTGGATAGCATATTTTTCACAAAGTGCGAAAAAAAAAACATTTTATTCGAAGGCGACTTCGCATCGGAATCTCTGAATATTATAAAATAATAATGAAATATTTAATCAAACACCGCTAACCTTGGCTAGTCGAGGCGACTAAAAGTAACATCATTCGATGGTCTTGTTCATGCAGAGGAAACTATTCTCACTTTATGTGCCAAAATAACAATAAAAGCAATTACAATATTCATTCAATTATAAAAAAGTAGAGCAAGCATTATTTATCAAGATTTTCTAAGATCAGTTTCGTGAAAATTTAACATTTATTAAATCAGAACGAAGAATTATTCTTTTCACTCTAGAAAATGTTTGTGTTCTACTGATGAAAGTATTAGTTGACAGATAAGAATTTTGCTGGTTGTATATTCCAATCTTTTTGTCACCGGAAATCTAGCAATGGTTCGAAGTGACTTGTCTGCAACCGCAGTTGAAATATTATTCGTTACTATCAAAGATAGGGTTGACGTATACCGTGACTAATATACGGTTGAACTGATGAAATAATTTTTATAAAATAACGATATCGTTGCAACAAATTAAACATTGTCAAAGCCTGTTAGCTGGACCATAGGAATATCGCATTTCAAAATACACTGTTGAATTGTACATATGCCTAAAAAAATTGGTTCGCAAAAACCATAAACTCAGAATCACTAAATTTTGAGTGAACACATCGGCTCCAATTAACGATTTATCGATTTCGTCGAAGCTAACAAT
Source organism: Rhorus exstirpatorius (assembly GCA_963564615.1). Classification (NCBI taxonomy): domain Eukaryota; kingdom Metazoa; phylum Arthropoda; class Insecta; order Hymenoptera; family Ichneumonidae; genus Rhorus; species Rhorus exstirpatorius. The sequence goes on from OY751315.1 coordinate 19,503,440, forward strand.
GTTGCCAAACAATATACTGTATAAAATTGTTCATCAGGATGACTAATTGTTTCAGATACATATTTTGTGGAATCATAATGGTTTGATAATAACGAACATGTTAATTTTTAGAAACATATTATTGTGTTCGTACCAACAAAATATTTGGTAAAATTAAGCAATTTTTTCGGCATACAACAGCGATCATACCAAACATTATATAGGAATCCTAGTAATAAAATATTGTTTAAGGTAATTATCTTGCGATGGTTGGTGCAAATAAATGCGGCAGACGAGTACTGGAATTGAATGAAAATAGAAGATTGAAAGTTCATTATACTGCGGCGCAATTCTACGTAACAAAGAATGATTGGTCTCACTACATCTTTAACCAACTAAATGGACGAGCTGAATTTTTTTTGTTTCTTCATCGTGCGGCGATCACTACTTTTAGAATATTTCCATCGAAATAGCATCGACTGTATAATTTGTAAAAATTTATGAGAAAACTTTTAAATAAATGTTTTATACAATAGCATCAGAAAGATATAATTAGCGGCAAAAGAGGGTCATGCTCTCGGGAAAACTGGATGAATCGTTTGCCCCGTTTCATCGTGTGTTTTTTCCATTGTCGATTCCTATCACGAATTCCTCGCGAAACAGCTATTTCAAAGACAAAGAAGACCACGTCTCATCGGGACGCTCGACTGTGTATTTCTTGCTCCCTCAGTTAAGTCGTCGTTTTGCGCTTCCTGTGTCTATCCTCCGAAGGATCTTCATCGATCTTCATCGAGGAGAGAGATCGAGAGAGAGAGAGAGAGAGAGAGAGAGAGAGAGAGACAGAGAGACAGAGAGGAAAAGATACACTTTCCGTAGTCGAGTTCCAGAGATTTGAGCAACAATTTTCTGTTGCTGGAATATCACATCGGTAACGGAAATGACGGCTCGATGATCACCCGTTTTCTCGAAACTTATTTTCCGGTCCCGCGATCTCGGGTGTTCCGCCACAATGCCAGCCTCTCTTTTTTATATCCCTTTTTTCTTTTCCCCAGCTCATTTTTCTCACGCGCCAATATACCCAGCATGTGATGAGAATTTAGATTTTTATCGTCGACATATGAGTGTCTTGGTTCGTTTGTTAGAGAACGTATAACCTGTTGGACAGTTAATAGTCACTCGTCATAAAATATGATCATGGGACGAACTTTCCACGGAACGCATTCATCGATTGAATTCAATTTCGACCAGGCTGCGATTCCTCCGCGTTTACTCTCGTGACTTATTGTATCCCGAAAGTCAACTATTTCCTACCAGTTATATTCGTATATGGAACTGAATAAATCAAAAGGTCAAAGTATTGATTCGTTCGATCGTAAAGTTGAATTTATTATGAGTATACGAAAAGCGTTATATTTGATCCTGCAAAGCCTCGGCGGAAAGCTTTTTATGCCCAGCAGATTGGCAATCTTCAATTTACTCTTCGAATGCATCTAGGGTTAATTTTATTTTCCCTAACGATCTGATTCGTCCCATATATTTTGGAATCTGAACGCTTGAAACTTATTATTTAATATTCCAAAAGTAGTTTTATTTTTTAACTTGAAATAGCAATTGCAATGTTTATTGAGTTAATTTTAAAGTTTATTGAGACACTCGTGCTAGTTACATCAGTTTTTACGATTTTCGTGGATATTTTGAGATAACAAGGATAATTGCTGTGCTTTCGAACAGAAAAGATTAAATGAAAGGCTTATCGCTGTCATAATTATTCTGAAAAGTCGATATTACGAAAAAAAAAAAATTATAGTTCAAGTAAAATAAAACAATGAAATTTTGCAGTAATTACACATACTAACGTCTATTATATCCCGAATATATCAAAAGTCCTGCTGAAGATAATTACACGTCATGGTAAACCTTTCTCACGTATAACACAAAAGCAGGGCTTTAATATTATATTATACACCTAGAGCCTACTTCCTTCCTGTGGCCCATACGATATTTTCTACAACACATGCATTAAGGAGGTTCTTAATCTATACTTGGGTGCGACAAAAGGGGAACGTATAGCGCGGCGCGGGCGACGTGCGGGGCAGGTTGCGTTCGGCATTTGTTTCACCAAATACGTTTTCATTTTATTAATTTTCCATTACTCACGCTCAATTCTGTTTACAAGTATATTTCACAATCGGCACGGTGAAAAACTTTCTTCATGGGCAAATTATATCTATGAAGGTCTAATGTATCGTTCAAGCGTTTCTAAGGGGAAATTTTACCGTTTTTTCACTCCTAAAATAATCTCCAATCATAGCTTAGAATACTTCTCCCATATATAAGAGCCCACGTATAAGCGACATATTTAATGTTTTTTTGCCTCCTCAACTATGCGGTCAAAAAATCTGAAATAATTACGGTGTATTCCTAGTACCAGAACAAACCTCCCCTCAAATTTTTGAATCATTCTTACCGTTTTGCTCTGGGTTAAGAACCTTCTTGAAAACGAGTGTTTTTTCGCTTCTGCAACGGGATGAAAGTCACAGTTTTTTTTTAACCGGGGAAATGAACAGAGAAAGAAGCGACGGTGACAGGGAAAACTCCATTTTTTTACTAGAGAACTGTTGTTTTACTTTTTTTTTTTTTACTGTTTTTGCTAGGGAAAACTCTGTTTTTTTTCCCTGTCACTGTCCTTTGTTTCTCTGTTTATTGCCCCAGTCAAAAAACTGTGACTTTCATCCCGATTCGGAAACAAAAAAAAAACACTCGTTTTCAATGCATGTGTTTTGGAAAAATTATTGTATCACATTTCGTTGCAACGAATAAAATTGAACGTTGAACCGAAGCGTTTAAATTTTCGAGCTTTCCTCCTCCACGTATCTCATCGTAGACTTTGCTAGCTCTCGCTATACCTTTCTGCTCCATATCGAAGACGTATGTGTTCTATGCATACACATATATATATATGCACTTTATACCACGTTGCTGGTGTACTGAGACAAAGAGAGAGAGAGAGAGAGAGAGAGAGAGAAAGAAAGAAAGAAAGAAAGAAAGAAGGGACTTCGGGCACGAGAAACGACGAGGCGGCTTAGCGTCGCGAGCGCTATATAATTTATCGTAACCCGTGAATCAAAATTATAGCTGAAGAGCATACAAGGCTCTGTGCCAAGTAGGCCATTATTTCGGGAAAACAAATTGCTGAAAACGAGCTTGCGGTACTTCTCTCTCATTCGACGATCCGTGGGCCGCGCAGCTCATTTCTCTCTGGAGATGGGCACACCGTACGAATGAAGAACCATTGAAAAATTTTAAACTACTATAAAAATTATGAAGAATTGTACGCAAAATGAAAAAAAAAAAATATATATATATATATATATTATATATATTTGCACTTTCTGTATGAATTATTTTAAGGGACGCAAGTCACCTAAAAATGGCAAAAAAAAAAAACTCGCGTTCATCATGTTTCTGTCGTGAGTAAGTTTTTTATACGAATTTTCAAAATTTAAAATTTCCACGGAAGTTTCATTTTCATGATTCTTTTCTGACTGGATTCCCCCGAATGGTTTTTCATTATTCCAAGTGTGCCGACCCCTGGGCCCCTCTCTCCGGAGATATATATTCGGCAAAATATTATTGCCGATTCGGTAAAGTGCTTCGTGTTCAGGCAGAATCCATCGCGTTTCACGGTGGAATTATTATTATTATTATTGTTTATTCATTTCATTCATCAATTTCGACAATTGTGACGCACCATATCCGCGATCCCTCGATCACCCAGAAGCTTCGGTTATTTTAGCGGTAACAAAACAAAAATGGATACATCGGTGCGAGTAATTAATACACGTGTACGTAGCTACTTCGCGTCAGGCAAGAAGCCATCTCCTGTAGTTCTCAAAAATCATTCTGCCTCTTCTTTTTCTTTAATAAATGAGACTGAAGAGACGTGGCCACCCACGTGGCTGGACCGCGACGCCCTGGGAGGTGATCCTCGCATCGTCGTCCCGGAGGGTCGAGTGCGTCAATTGTCTCCACGCGAAATATGCCCCCCTCACCCCGGTTGCGATGGGATCGTCATCATGTACACATATTAATTTTTTGTCACATATATTATAATACGCGTCCGATAGTTAAAAAAAAAATTTTTCATCGAAAAGATATAACGTACAAATAACACAATATTGTATGATTGGACGAAGTCCTTTTTATCCACCTATTTTATAGGAGTTTTTACTCTTTTGGAATATTAAAGCTTATTTATGAATATTACCCACGTAGATTTGGTATGATCTCAAGAATATAGTTTTATTTAACAGCTTTTCAAGAATAACTTTTTTTTTGTTTATACCAGCTGGATTAAGGAGGTATTATCGAAACTTCAGAGTCAAAATAGTGTTTGGATTTTCTGCTAAATTTTTATTTTTAAATAGTGACTAAAAAAATTATTTTAATTTTTTATTACTAACATACTTGTGTTTTGAACACTTTAATTGTTAGGAAAAAAATTTTTCATGAGAAAAGACTTGCATGATTCTAGCAGTTATATGGTGAAGAAGGTTAGGTGGCAACATCGCTTAGCGGAAGAATGCGTGTGTTGTGTGTTAGAGTTGTATGGGTGCGTGCGTGAAGCATGTGAACCTAACCTCACTTATTTTGTGATCGAACCGCAAATGGTGAAATTATTTCACTGCTTATTTTTTGCATTTATTTTTCAAGTTTCGATCTATATATATATACATATATATAGACACACATATATGCGTGCGATAGTTTGAGTTGGTTATGCGGCGTTGCCAAATTTATTTTCAATCAGCTCGCATAGTCCGTCGCGTTCAGAAACCAGTGCGATTAACTCGATATTTCTCTTTTATTTCATCGGTAATCCTACATTTAAAGTACATCAATTTATTACCTGTAATCCAAAGTTGCATGTGTTCGTTTTTCATCAACGAAAGTTGGAATTATCACGCAGAAAAAAATAAAAAACCTAACCTTGGTACCCTTCACGCCATAAGACATGTGTTAGAAGTATACAAAAATTGTGATTTTGAAATTAAATATCTCAGTTTCTAAACGGTAAATCGTTGTGAAATTTCACCACAAGTTGGACTTTGCTCTGAATTTCGTGTTCACCAAATTTCACGTAGCTAAGTTGGAAAATAATTTTCACGTGAGAAACGATAATACCTCCTTAAATTGTCGCCACTGAATTCATGATAGCACACATGTATTTTCAGTCTCATCGAAGAAGATTTTAACGCTCGAAATACGCTATTTAAAATTTTTCGATCCTTGATTTTTTATCTTTGATTTTGCAAACAAACCTCGTGCTTAAACTCGTGTCAGATTATACTCTGACACATTCATATATAATAAAATTGCAGGAAAAAGTAAAAAAAAAAAAAAAATATATAATTTATCTGTGTGGCTAAATCTCATTAGCGTTCGTCGGTATAAGAATATTACACGTAAGATCCGGTGTATACCTCGCTGCCTTCATCCTCGGCCTCTCTTCTGTGCTATAGACGCGTCGTTGAGTGAACTTCAGGAACCTATTTTCATACGCAATGCACACACGCGGCAATTCATCGCGCTATAATTGCGGCTATTAAATGGCCAAGAGTCGCGCTTTTGATGCTTTTGGCAAGAAATAGGAAGAATAGTTCAGAGAGAAAAAGCGAGTAAGATAAGATAACGGGAGCGCGTGAGATATTGGAAATTGTTCGATCTGACGATTTTTCGTTACACTAATTTTTTTTTGCCCTAACTCCTATTTAGAAGCGATCGCGGTTGCATTGAAGCTTCGGCAAAAGCTCACCAGTTTTTTATCATTCAATGAGCTTAAACATTTCGCGATATCATATATAGAAAGAGAAAAAGAGAGAGAGAGAGAGAGACAGATAGTATGCTGACTGAGACGGACGTCATGAAAATATCAGAAAGATAGTTAACACTTCCTCATATACACACAGGCATGTGAAGAGTTGTACGCGGTCGTCATTGGACACTCAACCGCGGTTTAATATCCGTTTCCCGTCTCTGAAAGCTCAGAATGAATAATGAATACATGCATGCTCGTTACGGATAAAGAGAGAAAGAGAAAGAGAGAGAGAGAGAGGGGCGAGAGAGAGAGAGAGAAAGAAAGAAACTAAGGGATAAAGACAGCACCTTGAGGCAGGTCGGTGTCTCCCGCGATCATCGAGACTCGCGAGCCATGTACCCCTGTGCGGGAGAGCCCGCGGATAAGAATAGATTTACGAGGGTAGAGGCTTTCTCCCAGAGTCGTAAATTCGAGAGCTTCTCTCGGCCAACCTCGTGTTTCTCTCTCACTTCTATTTCGCGACTCGACATCTCGCCAGAGAGGCACTCCGTCGCTTTGCGACTGACGTAGGACTCTTTTTTTTTTTTTTTTTTTTTGCCAATGCACATTATTCGACTTGACCCTTATTCGTCGTTTAGCCTCGAGAAAGGTGAGAAAAAATTCTCTGGTGAAAAGCTCTCTCGTCGTTTCCGAAAATTCATCGTCGTGTGAACTTTTTTTTCCGACAATTCTTTGTGTATACAGCACACTGAAGATTCGAGGTGTCTTCAAAGTTTAGTGCATGCAGAATGGAAAATGATGAAAAACAATGCAAAGATTTTTATTATTCCTCACAGAAACACAAATGTTTCTCAGTGAAGGATAATGTGTACTTTAAAGATTTTACGCCGTGTGACATCTGCATTACAATCATGCTTCATTAAAAAAATGAAAATTACGTGCATGAGCAAAAAATTATACAATCATCACGATAATTCGGTTATATAACATCAAGTGGAATGCACGTATAGTATGTATTACGGAACAGCGTTTAATTCCTCGAATGCCGAAGATTCGTTGGATTTTAATAGCCGGGAGATGGAGGAACTGCAAGAAAAAAATGATAGAGCTGTATTACAAAACACCTCGATGTTTCGTCTCATATATTGACTCATCGATTAAAAATGTTTTGTTTTTCCGGTTTCTCGCCATTAGTATCAACTCTTCCGAAGATTCTCAATTTTCTTATCCATATCCACTCGGCAACAAAAGTCGTTGGCTATGGCATGAGCTTATTGTCATACGTCGACATATCCCTCTGAAATATCCGATTGCATGAAAAAGCCTTCTGAGTCTTTCTCTTTCATCGGGGATTGACGAGGATATATTGACGAATAATCTGATGGTACTTTAACGAGATTGAGAAAAAAACCGAATGATAATACATTCCAACGGCTGTGAGTGATCTATATCACGAGGTATGATATACATATATGTATATGTCTAAATAAGTAGATATATATATATATATATATATATCAACCAGGGAAGATCTGAGGATATGTAAAGAGAAAGAGAGATGAAGAGAGAGAGAGAGAGAGAGAGATGAAGAGAGCCTCGAGGATCGTCTTGTTTCGAAGAGCATCGAAAATCTCATTGGTATTCCGCGTTGGAGAGTCGAAGAAGAAAAAAAAACGTAGAAGTTAATTAGTGGTGCGGGAACCACCAACAGCACACCAGTGCGGAGATTCGTTCGTTACGTGAGAATGAGTTCGGCACTCTCAATCGTTATTCCATTCACGGACTAACCAAAAACGTTCCTTGGACTTTGCGTGAATGTCTATATTCGTTGATACTTTCTGCAGTAATTGGTGAAAATGTTCCGTTGGGGCAATTTCGGATCTCGCGATGGGTGCCCAAGTGATCAGTGGCTCTTGCATTATCATACATTGAAGGAATTAGAGATGTCATTGATTGCATGATTTAAATTTAATACGGCCTATAGAGCGATCAGACGAAATAGAGGTATGTATATCTCTCACATCGACTGTTTGTTGGAACAGCAGAGATTACAATAAATCATCGAGAACAATTGTATGGCATCCATCTAAACCGATCCTACGAGTACGGATATTTTTTTGGCTAACTATATTGGTGTACACATAGGGTCACCCAAAAGTATGTACCGAGTCGACAGTTGGCCGAATAAATTGGATCAAGGGGGTTGAAATTTTGTCTAATGCGATTAACTTTTAGCACTTCTCGTGGGGTCTCGGAATACATGTGCTAAATTCTAGAGTTAGAAACGTTGCGCTAGGAGATATGTACGTGCTGATTGATAGTATAGAAAATTGACAAAAATCCTGACTTGAACTTTTACAAACCTAAAAGTAGAATGAAAAGGCGAGCGAGAGTTAAACGAACACAAATCGAGGAGACAGGGGGAGTGTAAAAGTTTAAAAAGAAAGGCGAAGAGATAAAATTCAAAAAAGAGAAATAAAAAAACGTGTGCGGCATACGTATGTACACTGTACCAACAAGACAGATGTAGAAAGGGATTCAGAGTAAGGCATGCGTATAATGCAGAAAGAAGAGTGGATAAAGAGGAGGGATTTTCGAGTACGAACGAGAGAGAAAGAGAGAGAGAGAGAGAGAGAGAGAGAGAGAGAGAGAGAGAGAGAGAGAGAGAGAGACATACATACACATGTCGATAAATAGGGAATTGGGATGGCCCGAAGGGCGCGGGAAGTTCAGAGCCTTTAATTAGTCTGAACGCTTGGGAATGTGGATCGTTACGAGTATAAATCGGCCAGAGGATCGAGAGTGAGCGGGGAAAGAACGATTGAACGCACGTGCTGTTTCGAGTAATCCTAATGTTTCGATCCACTACACAGCACACACGTATAGCGACTTTCAGCGAACAAGAGGGCCTAACTCACATCACTTTATACGTGCTAAATTGTTTGGGGCTAGGTCCTTTTGTTTGCTAGAATTCGTTATGAGGGTTACCAGCGGTTTTGGACGCCTGCTGCATATCCCGGTGACCAGTTTGTCGCTGTGTATGTACTTACACTTCAGTGAGGACAATTGCTAGAGCGATATGTATGTACATACGTGCATTGGTATGTTATTCACTCTTACGGATCTCTCTCCACCGTTATCCCTTTCACCCTCTTTCTCTAGCTCGCTTGAACACCCAAAATTCCCGACTAGAGGCACAGGTGCTTCTCGATAATAGCGACGAATAATATACCCGCGGCTCTATACACATCGTACAGGGGGCTGTGCGATATTCCGAGAGCTCTTTTGCCCACGATAGTCGAATCTCGTGTCCGTCGTATTATCAGCAAAGTTCGCAATGCACACCCCTATGTATATACGCTATCTCCGCGGTTAAACGTTAATGGCTTATTATAAAGTTCGCTAGTAATTGGCGGCCAATTAATGCACGTGAGCATGGATGGATACATCCAAACATCGGGCTGCATTGAAATATAAAAAAAAATTTATAAAAAAAAAAAAAACAGAAAAATACTCCAAGAGAAGAACGTATGCGTCTCATGATAGCGAGGTACCGGTGAATTTAACACGTAAAAATATACACGTATGTATGTATCGTCGTAAACGTGGTGGGCCCTCTGTTCTCATTGCTGCATATGCAGTCCGCGTGTATACGATCAATGATGCTACGAACAACGTGGGCCAGAATATACACACCACGCGTGGTGTGTATATTACATATGGTATGAGCGGGCTCATACCATATGTTTGCCCACTTACGCGATACATCAATCTCTTCAACTAAAAATTGAAAAGTTAATGATTCGGTTGTATTCAAACTTGCTCCACCTGGCAAACGCATTTTCATTGATTTAACCGCAGTTACAAAATTTCGGGCGTCCATTCAGGCTCGTGAAAGGCCGCGGTATTCTGCTCTCTTGCATGAACGTATATATTAAATGAAAGATTTAAATTTATCGCCGAATGGAGAGTAAAGATAAATAAAAAATAAACAAGAGCTTCGCTATATATATATACGTTTCCTTGAGGAGGTTCTCAACCCAGAGAAAAACGGTGAGAATGATTCTAAAATTTAAGGGGAGGTTTGTGCTGATACTAGGAATACACAGTAATTATTTCAGATTTTTTGACCACGTAGTTGAGGAGAAAAAAAAACATTAAATATGCCGCTTATACGTGGGCTCGTATGGGAGAAGTATTCGAAGCTATGATTGGAGATTATTTTAGGAGTGAAAAAACGGTAACGTTTCCCCGAAGAACCGCTTAAACGACAGATTAGCCCTTCATAGATATAATTTGCCCATATAGAAAGTTTTTCACCGTGCCGATTGTGAAATATACTTGTAAACAGAATTGAGCGTGAGTAATATGGCAAATTAATAAAATGAAAACGTATTTGGTGAAATGAATATGCCGAACGCAACCTGCCCCGCACGTCGCCCGCACCGTTCCATAACGTTCCCCTTACCACACCAAATAGATGTTAAGAACCTCCTTAATCATTGTATCGCAAAGTTTGCGAGTGTGCGCGTGGGAGGAACCAAAGTAGGGACCATCAGTGTCGCATAGGTCGAGCCTGATGGCTCGCATAACGAGAATTCACCGGTTCTCACGCACCGGGGACATTAAGTACAAGTGGTTAATTACGTGTATGGCATATATAAGCAGAAGATACGTGTGTATATGCAACGAAGCGAGAGTGCATGTTGGTCTCGCGTCCAGATTAAGACGAACGCAACTGGTGTACATGGTACACGAGTGACAGAACGGCTCTGTAACTTCGGGGTCAGAGATTAATGTCGCATTTCATCGTTCGTATGTATACGCGGGAGATAATGCTGGCCCGAATCACGTGAGCGAGTTATAAACGCGCTTGGTGTTTCATGGCAGTGTAGTCGTATACGTGCGCATACGCGCGCATACAAATCTGTATACGTATATAGTTTGAACCATGTAATGACAAGTTGCTGGTAATCCGGTCAAGGCTTCTTAATGTTTTCATCTCTTTCGTGTGCCGAGCGAAATGAAAGAAATCGTATTGAAGAAAATGAAAGCAGAACGAAACCACCTCTCGTAATCTTAATTTGCCAACTAAAGATGTTAAAGTTAGTGCGCTTGATTATTTATACAGTGTTCGCTATAGCAATGGAAAATTTTCTTAGGTGACAAGGCAAATTTTCCGGCCAAAAGTCTAGTAAATCGAAATAACGAAGATTATATACGACGAACCGAAAAATTAAAAAGGAGGACGAGAATGGCAGATCGCCGGGACAATTTATCGCTAAGTGACACCGACGTTCAACATAACGCCCTTCCTTTTAGTAGTCGCAATGTTGGTATAGCGCCAAGCTCCGCGCTCACGGGCGATATAGAAAAGTTTTCAGTAGGCCTGGATTCACGGGCTGTACACTCGGCGCAAACAACGAGAAAGTCTCGCACTTGGTGGAGAGAAAAAATCCAAGTCCATCGAAACTTTTAAATTGAAAGTTTTTTTTTTCTCGGCCAATAAGTGTCCACAAGGTCTCTCCCTCTCTCTCTCTCTCTCTCTCTTTCTCTCTCTCTCTCTCTCATTCGTTCTGGAGCATTAAGCCGTAATCCCGTTGGTTTTCTGTTGCGCTCTTTTTCCGGAAGAGAATGGTGAATGAAGCGCCAACAAGGTATACGCTGGTACATGTCGACGTCAGCCGAAGTAAACCCAAAGTAGGTTAGTTGATTACGATAACTTCACAACACTATATACACCTTGAGTACTCGAAGGAGACAACACAGTTTTCACAAGTCGCTTCTTAGAAACGTCATCAACTCGGTCATCAATGAACTGGAGTCAGCATACGCTGAGAGAAAGAAACGGCGGATCAGTGTTGTGAAAATTAGTATTGCGTAATAAATATTTATGTTCATCATTGTAAGTACTTTTATCTTTCCAGAATTTATTCGAAAATCCCAACGATAATGGCAAAGATAGAAGAGGACTTGAGTCACACTGAAGAAAGACAAAAAAAAAGAAAGTCTGCTCATTAATCAAAATCCCTTCACCTGGTGAACCCGCTTCTCACTCGTTCGAACCCGCTTGTCTCACTCGACAGGATCGGCAGGTTCGATCGTCAGTGCTACTGATCATTTTTCATAACCTTAAAAAATTATCAGTAGCCCCTTCTCACATTATAACACACACACACACACACACACACACACACACACATACACATGAAGATATATAAAGTCGAACTAGAGCGTCCTGGTGATCTTTCGATAGATTGAGTCGGATTTTTCGACGGAACGCAGCGAAAAATATGTTGTACAGTTGCAGTTGAATATTACGGATATGGGCCAAGGGACAGAAAAATGAGCGTTTTCATCAATTTCCGGGTATCCTGTCTGGATATTTAGTTTTCCCTCTTTATTTCCCACGGGGAAATAAAGAGAAAATAAAGAGCGGGGAAATACAGAGCGTAAGGGAAAGGGATTTGAATCGTAAAATATTATGTGGTTTACCGGCTTTCGTTTGTTAGTAGTGGTTAAGTGTATAAAACTGAAAGTCCGAGTAGCATATAGCTTGACGGGTTCAAGAACAGACGTCTAAAAACTTTCTGCTCCTCGATCCGATCTTCTAACCGATGGAGGAGAAGACGACGACGATGACGACAACACCGTCCACTAATACAGTCCGACCTCTGAATAAGAAACCCGGCAATAAGAAACCTTCTCCAGTTTCGCGCTCAAGCACTTCCCCCACTACGACTCGAGCTCCGAGCTCGAGAATTTTGTGCGCGAACCTCCTGGTGAAGAAACCAGCCTGGGAGAGATTATTCGGGCAAAATAGAGTTAACATTGTAGTGTAATTTAATGTGTGCGTGCGTGCGTGAGTGTGTGTGTGTGTGCGTTTTTGCATGGGCGATGTAAACAAATTGGAACTCTTTCGAGAGTTTCTTATCGAGAGGATCGCATGGGGAAAAGAGTGAGTGAGACAGACAGAGGTAGTGAGTGCGGAGCGCGCGCCTGGTGGGGGTATCCGAATTCTAGGAAAAACTCTTCCCCTTGGGGGCTTTTGGTTTCTTATTGAGAGGTCGGACTGTAAATATTTCATAGGACTGCGTGTTGAGGACGACCCCCCGTGGTGCGTGCTCTGTCCGGCATTCACTCTCCCTCTCTCTCACTCCTGCTTCGTATGCATCTCGTTCGTTGGCAAAGGGGTCCTGACGTGTGCCCCAAGGGCGTTCGTCACTACGTCCCTCGTTATCCACGAGTATACCCACTCCGAGAGATAGTGTGTATATATATGGATAGAAAAGAGAGAGAGAGAGAGAGAGAGAGAGAGAGAGAGAGAGATGTGGATGGAGAGAGACTGAGACCAAAATTTATATGTTCAAGCCAACTTTTGCTACGAGATATATATACTGCTTCAAACACGTTCTCGTTTCGCGCTCACCACGTCCTGCGACCGCTCGATCGATTGCCAAAGTCCTTTCAATATATAACTGGACGACCCTGCACCACGAGCGAAGGTCAAAGCACTGGGCTGACATTCTCTATCTCTCTGTTGGGCTCATAGAATATGCCGCGGGACAAACTATCCGTGTTTCCTTTCTTTGATGACGGATTTCAAATGGAAAAGGTGTACGTGACACACGCCAAATTAATCTTGTGTGTCTGATTATTGTGAATTTGAGTGAAAGATTGATGTTAAGGATGTTAAAATAATATGGATATTTATTTTCTAGTGTAGGTTTTACAAAATGGTTACAAGTAATAAGTGTGAATGTTTGAAGTAGACTGACTAAAACTAAGCGTCGTGAGATTCGTTTTACATCATAGGGAAGGGAAAAACTAACGGCTGATTTGAGAACGAAGAGTGTCCAACATCTGCTAAGCAATAAAGAATATATAAGGGTATTTACTGCGTCGGTACGGATCTTTCGGAGGTAGTGTGTGGGAAAAACCTAAAATGTATGTAAAAGGATAGTAAAATTTGGAGGCTTGAATGTACGTGGGTCACAGCAGCAGGTCAGTTACAAAAACTTTGCCCGCTTGGGATAATTACAAAAATATATGCATAAAAATATATGCATATATAATAATCGAGTAAAAAGTAACTAAATTGATGATGACAGATGATCAGCGATCAAAGCACGTTTTTCGAGACCTCGATCAGTCACCGGAATATATCCACCCGTAGAGTTGTACTGATTGACCTGGCGGGGCTGATAAAGGGCTGGATCTTAAGGAATAGAATAAATAAAAACAAAATTGAAATTCTCTCATAGGATACTTCATCGCGTTGCCTCCCGACTTGCCCACACCATTTGGACATCAATGATTTCAGATTTCCGGTCTGAACCCGATTCGTAAAACTGAGGCTCTCTTTTTCTCTCGCTTCGATATCGGGATAAGAGGTCAACAGTTTCGTAGAACACACGTCTCGTATATGAGGGACAAGAGCACAAGACCGATGACATATCTATATATACGGAGAAAAGATGCGAGCAAATATTATTACCCGGGCATCGATCATGGAAATATGACACTTATATATACCTCTACGTGGCATGCACACGAAAATCTCGATAGACCCTCTCCGAAAGAGCACGTATACACGGCACTGCACGACGCGTCTGTATGCGACGGAACGGCGGGTGGATGATCGATTGAGTTTCAAAGATTTACGATTGATCAACGGTCACCGCGGCAGTCTTTTCAAGAACTCCGCATCATTTTCGACACTGCTTTCCGCCCGACTCTATTTTGAGTGAGTACATATAGAACGAACAAGTGATTGTTGAGGCTCGCTTAACATCCCAGGAATATATATATATATATAGCCACAGAAAGTGAACATGACAACGATGGGAATGAAGGATGACGATAGACGATGGAGTTTTCAAAGGACAAGGGGTGCGAGTGGAAAAGGATCTCGCGGTTTCGAGATGCAAAGAGCTCACCACAAGAATTGTTAAGCGCGGCCGCGTATTCAGAAACGAGAGTATAGGGAGCTCCGATGTCGGGACGAAGAAGCACCAAAAACCGCAACGTTGCAGGGACGCAGTGCGCGGCATTCCCGAGATCGAGAAGACGATACTCTGGCGGTGTGGCCCGTGTCTTTCTGGAGCTTCGATGTCGCATTATGTTCTCGTGCTCCTGGTGGGACCACCCGTCACCCAGCAGCGGTACCAGCGTAGCCATTAGCTACAGCAGCAGTATTAGTGAATAAGAGTAAAAAGGATGGAAAATTGAAACGCCAATGAGAAGCGCACTGAAGAGAAGCGAAAGAGAAAGAGAGTGCCTATGCTGTCTCACAGGTATTTCAACAATTCGCGGGCATTCCACACTGCCATCATCAGGTGGAAACTTGGCCATGCTCCATGGATACTGCATTTACTCTCTCTCTCTCTCTCTCTCTCTATCTCTCTCTCTTTCCGTTACCGCCTACTCCGTCCTTTTGTCCGCTTTCCTCTTGCGTTCTATACAAATCTCTCTCGCACGGTCCAATACATGCATGGGAATATATAGGGAGCGCCTCCGGGAAGTTCGGCGCTTGGAATCTCCTGTTCGTAAACCTATGGAACTCTAAAATCGAAACTCTCTCTCTCTCTCTCTCTCTCTTCCTCACTCCCTCATCCGCTCAACTTGGCAATGCTTGGGAATAACTAAAAGCGCCATAGCGGTAACAAAGATGAACCTCGCTCGAAAATGAACGTAATTAATAACTCCACGATATTCCAAAAATTTTCCAGAAGTCACGGCATTAGCGGCCGAAAATGCATGGATATGGCCGAACAAATATGTGCTTGAAGCTGGTATTTTTGGGACAAGCTTTTGATATGTGATTCTAGTGAAGGGCATGTCGTATACATGAATTCGATATGTAGGATCAAGAAAAGACGACAGGTCGTCTTCTCGATCTCGATATAATTGCGTACGTTACAAGCCAGTTAATTTTAGCGAATGCAGAGGTAAGTGAGTGCAAGAGAAATTAGCTGTGTGACGAAAGGAGTGCGAGTGAACGTATAAGGGAGGTACCTTATAAAAATCTCAAAGATCCAAGAAGAACGGAGAGAGAAACCGCTGTGAACGCGCTGGAGTGCCGACCAACTCTCTAAACCAAGCTTGGGAACACACATTAGGCAACGGGACATACATATATACATATATAGGGACGTTACTGCATGGTTCAGCATGCATATACATTAGGTGTGGCGGAGAGTGAGCAAAACCGTTGGACAAAGTACACCTGGAACTCGGTGGTATGAGCACGAGCTCTTGGAAGGTCGCTTTGTTCTCTCGAGAGAATGTCGCGAAATATGAGAATTTCTCCTCGAAGCTCTCTCACTCTCTTGAGTCTCCGGGTCTCTGGTATACCCCTGCCTATCCTAGACTACGCGAGAACTTTCGACAAAGTTTGCATATCAGCGAACCGACTGACAATCAAGGGTCGCACCCGTCCAGATTCAGAAGGTCTACTTGGTTATATAATGGGTATAGACGACACCAAACTTGGATTCAAGAAAATAAATGCGTTTGACAGTATTTTTTCTTTTAGTTTCATTCAAGAAAAGATCAAAAAGTGTTTCTATTACCCTAGTAGATGAAGTTTTTTTTGCCGAGAATAGCGGGGTATCGCTTTTATTGCAAGAATGTAGAGTGAGTTAGAGATGAGTGTTGATCTAAATTCTGTCTAACATCGAAATTGAGTTATCGAACTGTATCCCATATATGCGCGTATGTACTTATTATCAATCTCCATGCATAGGGAATTACGGCAATCGCGATGACTAATTCTATGTACGGAATAAAACTATATCGACTTTTCTGTTCCAAGAACTTCCAATATCTTTGTGGCGAAGATATCAAGGTTCTTTTGAGGCTTTTGGTTATTGTGAAATGATTTTTTTCCTAATACCGACATATACGGGAATTCTCCGGTCAAAATGGTCACCATTAACGTGTTCGCTCTATTATAAGCCAGTAGTTTTATACAGACACGACCATGAGGGATGAGTGGGTAATACTTAATTAAGAGGGTTCACATAAATGCTACACATTCATTCGTGCACTACGTGGCGATTGAGGGAAACTCATTTCACCCGATGAAAGAGTATTTATTGAAATTTGCCTTGGGTTCGGCGAGGCTGGCTTTCACCTACGTTTGCAGTTGAGTCCAGTACAGAGAGAAAAGCATACAGGTAGTTGAGAGCTGTGGGCACAAATCGTAGTTCTGACGTCGAGGTATTAATCTCTCTCGTGATTGAGGCGCGCATATGCGGAGGTGGTCTCGCTTTGTTTCGCTCTACCGGTCGAATGAATCGAGCGAACGAATACCATTTCCGCGCGTGCACACACACATACACACACATTAAACACTTCCAAGCCCTCTTATACGCTCTCTCTCTCTCTCTCTCTCTATATATATATATATATATATATATATCTGTCTCTATCTTTCTATCTCATTCTGGTTCTATGTTCCACTCACGGTGTATACGATAGTTGGCTAATTTCTACGAGATTGAGAGACATCGGAAGTGAATCGGAAAGGGCAAATAAACCGTCTAGCCAAAGATAAAACGAGATAGAGAGAGAGAGAGAGAGAGAGAGAGAGAGAGAGAAAGATACACTTATAGAAGAAGCCCAGTGATTTCGGCTCATGAACGCTCTTCACATTTGCCCATTGTTGTGGCATGATTTCATAGCTAACGGTCGAGAATAAAAATACCTAGACAGACGTACTACAATGGATAAAGGCGTACCTAGGGTAACGAATAATTGTGTACGTCAGTCAAAAATTTGTCAGAGGAGGTTGATCACATCTGTCCATGAAATATCTATCGATTCATTCACCATGCATCAGTCCTATATATATGCACATTCGTGAAGTTTTATTTTTCAACAAATAATATGAAAACGAACGATATCAAACGTATGATCAAGTAAAATTTCCAAAACAATTTGTTGTACATTGATTGTTTCTTTTTTTTACTGATGTTATTAACAGGTTATTCAGATTTTTATCGCCTTGCAATGCTCCCCAAATCTCTACTCATCTCTTCTCATTGAAAATAAATTTCAATATCAACAGTTCATCCGTAATGTAAGTCCTTAATTGGGAGACCAATTTGTTTGTTTTTGTTCTTCGAACTCTCGCGGTGTGCACTGAATTCTGGAGATGAGCCAGGAGAAACGCAACGCACGTCTATTGGCTTATATTCACTTATTATGTGCTCGCACTACAAAGAGCGAGAGAAATGAAAATAAAAATGATGGTTTGGAGAGAGCGGTGAGAGAGAGAAAGAGTGCGTATGTGTGTGGAGCTGGAATTAATAATGGGCTTTAACGGTTTATCCCCTCCGTAATTGGTGTACAGCAGCAAAAGTACGCGACAGGTGCGAGGGTAGTAGTGAGCTAGGGGTGGTAAGCAAAGAAAGGTCTGTGGGTGTAAATATACGTATACACATGAACTTGCGCAGCAATAGAGTAGCAGAGCTATAACACAGAATTCTGCAACCTCCGGGCTTACGGTGTGTTTGTATATACATCGTGTCTAATATATATATGCATACACACACACATATACATAAATATGCTACTGTATAGCGTCTACGCCATGTGGTATACTCTCACTCGTTCATTACACATATAACGGCAATGCACGTGTCCTGCTCGTTTCGAGTATTAATTATCCACGCATACGCGAAACTGGAGCGCTTCTCTATTTCAGAAATTTGTACACCGCTATGACCCAGTTAAACAATCCGAAATTGCTCATCTCAAACATTCTTCATATTCAGCTATGAAGATCCTAATTATTACAAAAAATATTGACGCATATATATTTTATCGCAAGAATCAGAAAGCATTTGATTCAACGATATTTTGTTCGAATCTTATTTGATTCAAATATGAAACGTGGGCCGATCGTGTTTGCCGCCGAAATGCCTTTGGCTCTCGGATTCAAATGAAATTGATCTATATGAATGGACTAAATTTCTTTTTGTCATTGTGAATGGATCCACTTGGAAGTTTCAAGTTGAACCACGCAAAATTTAATCGGAAAATGATACTAAAGCCACTCGCCTGTCAAAATGACCGGGAATATGACACTACTGGTCGCTCGCTTATCGTTTAATATGATTTTGCCATTTGAAACGGCTTTGTGAAAGGCCGAGTTGCGTGACACATTATATCAGCTCTATTAAAATGGAGCCCAATACTCCGTTACTCTTTTGTGTCTTTCGACTAGCGATGGTTTTCATGAAAACCTCTATACTGGAGATTCCTGTTACAAACGCTTTTTTCTTCTTCTTTATTTTCACGAAACCGAAGTGATTTATGATATTATGTCTCGCTAGCTGTCTCCAAAGGGATTTATTCGCGACGTTTCACGCTACTTTGTAGCCATATACCACGTTCGTAAGAATGTAAGAAATGTGAAAAAGCAGCTATCTCGCAATTTAGCGGTACGTGAGAAATATTAGGATTGCTCATGGAGATCTGAATTACTAGTGCAGTAGCTACGAACCGCGAGAAGGTTAGATCGTAGACTAAGATCCAGCGTAAATAACGGTAATCATGTATTATATGTATATATTTACGAATTGTCCATTCTACGTCCTCGTATACCTCTGATGGCCTGAGAGCATAACGGCCAGTCATCACGGTATATTATATATGGTATCGTGGTCAGGTTAAGGGCAATTAACTCACGTAATGTATTATATAACACACGTGTTATTTTTCGAATCGCCGAGATGTCTTAACTTTGTTCTTTTCTCATCGCAAACATTTTTTTTTTTTAAATTAAGAAATACATGGAGTATCGAAGGGTGTTTTGGTATATTGGTAAAATTGGCTTTGAAGAGGCACCGATCCGAGGGGGCAGAAATCGTTAACCTTTTTATATTCATATTTATATTAATCTTCGCATTGATAATGAAGTTAACGAGTGTCCGAAAATCGGTGAGGAGTTTTTTTTGTACATAGTACTGCCAAACGATTGAAAAAAAATTAAAGAATGCGCGATCGAGTAACGTTTTACCGTCCGTTTTAGTGTTACATTACTGACCGTTAGGCCTAGAATCCCGGGGACACACACACACACACACACACACACACACACACACACACACACACACACACATATATATATATATATACATACACACAGAGTATCATATCCTGAAATACTGTAGCGATCGAGCTTTTATCGAGAATCCTCGTCGCGGTAATTACCGCTGTCTCGCGCGACTATCGATTATTCAAAATATTCGTCAGTCGGAGCGGTGCACACAATGCGGAAATATATAGAACGCATATATATATATATATATCGTCACCAGGTGCATTCCGGATATATTTCAGTCCTCATCCCTGATGTACATCGCGCCGTTCTCGGCAGCGACGACAAGGTATGTGTATACACCCTCGGGGATTCGACGAAAATAAACAAAAATTCCTAGGGAATCGTTATTCTCGTCGACGAGAGAATTCATAAACGAACGGCCCTCATTCGTGAGAAAAATCAGTGCGAAACCTTTTGGCAAGGGTATAAAAGCTCTCTGTCAAACTGGGGCTATCGCGAATGGCCGAACGCGGATAATCGATATACGATGACGAGACGAAAAAAAAAAAATTAAATATTAATGTGATATGCTTTTTTCACGCTCACGTGTCAGAGAACACGTGGCGGGTCTCAACATCAATAAGTCGATATTGAAAATTCAATCTCATCTATTATTCTGTACGCAGCGTGCACATTTATAAATTATTATTATCGTTAATGATAACGGATATTATGGAAAATGATGCTCTTGCAAACTTACGTTACATTTATATATTCAGTCAGCATGAAATAAATGCAAATGATGGGTATAATTCTCGTCGAAGAATCGACGTTTTTTTTTTTCAACGTAGGTATCACCAGTCATACAGGCCAACACTTCGAATACCCTTATATCTCATTCACATGCAGATTATTCCAAAAGTTGTCTTTTTTTGTTTCAATATATTTTTTTTCTCAATTGTTTTCCCTCGCTACAACTATATATATGTTCCCATTTTCCGTCTCCCTGCGACTGGGAACTTGGAGCTCATGTACACGAAACCATTACGTATAACCGTTATATTCCGTTCGAGAATCGAGGCAAGGCGAATATGGATGCAAATGTTAAGCTGGCGGGGGCGCTCGTTTCTACCGTTCCAACGCGATAACGGAATCGTTTTCCACCGAGTGGAAGTCGGACTCGGCTCGTGCTTCCAAGCACACTCTCCTCTCTGCTTGTATAACAGCAATGATATGTATAGATACGATATATATATATATATATATTGTATATATATATATATATATATGGGGCATTCCACGTCAAGCGCGGAACGGTTTTTGTCCACATGATCAGTGATTTGACGCTCGTTCAGAATTAAGTTTTTTCTTTGGGCAGGATCGCGATTCTACAGAGCCAAACTGTACATAAACCGAACTGTCGCGAGAAAATTTTTCCGGTGAAAATTTAGCCGGTGGCAGTTTAGCGGTTTACAGTTCAAACGGTGACGTTTTAGTGGGAGCACAGTTTAGACGGTGTTGGTTTTTGCGATGTAAGGTCAACGTCCCAATAGTCGGACGTGTACCAGTAGCCGGCCACCTCATGTTAAACTATATCTATATATTGATACATAGGTATAGTTTAACATGGGGTGTCCGGCTACCGGTACACGTCCGGCTATTGGGACATTTACCTTACACTCAAGATCGTAATAATCAAGACGTGGACAATTTTATTACCGTGTAGAGTAGAGACGTGGAGGATAAGAGCGATGAGAATTTCTTTGATAACAGCTTTTTGCGTGTATATTTTAAATTTCAGACAGTGTGGTCGTGCCGATATTATACGATATGTTCATAAGCTCATGAAAATTTGGTCTGAGAGTACATATAATAGTTTGGCTCTGTAGAATCGCGGTCATATGCCTCGTTTTAGTATGTAGAGAACCTCTCCTGTACTTGGAGATGATACGAAAGTATGGCGAGATTTGAACAAACATTTCCGTTTGTTTATTTCATTTTTCATAACTAATTAACCAATATTGTTTCTCAGTATAAGAGATTTCGAATGCGAGTTCTAAATTTCGATTAGATACCTTATATGGCTGAAGAAAAAAGGCAAAGAAATTTGATTCTTATTGCGCTTAAAAAAGATCGAGCTCGAAGTTAAAGTACACCGGTGAAAAATGTTCTTCTAAAAAAAAAAAAAGTAAATTCTAGACGTCAGTTCTTCCGACGTTTCACTTGAGGTGAAATCCTCCATATATATACCATAGCAAATATAGTTTGTAAATCGTGTCTGCGTATTGCAGTAATGCACTGATCGCGAGAGATCTGAGCCCCCCCCCTCCCCCCCCCGCCGCGCGATTCCAGACCAAGGCAACACGGCATAATTCGATCGTGAACACACCTTTAACATTTCCTTGTATCTCTCGTTCTCTCTGGACTCAACGATCGGCCCCTTCACCCGAGTCATACAATTGCGAAATCGCGAGGTCACATCCAGATTGTCGTTTATTCCCGCGATATGCTACGATGTTCCAACTCGATTGCCATGCAATTTTGAATTATGAATCGAACACGGATGACTATGCTGTTTGATGACTTTTTCGAATTTCCATTTTTACAATTCATTCTTATTTCTCCGAATAATCTATTTGTTTCATCGCATTACTATAAGAGGACAATGAAACGTGTGGGAGTTTGAAAAAGTAGAGTATACTTTTATATTGTTTTTTTCCCCCAGAATAAAACGTCATTAATCGACGAATTAATATTGCAACTTGCCTCTAATTGTCACGACTAATTACGATACAGTCTTACGAAAAAAAAAGCAATATGGTAACTCTTGACCAAAGATTAAAAATTATTGTTCGTTACGGTGAAAATTCTGAAGCATATACCATAACTTTTATCGGAATAGAACAGCATCAAATATGATATTGCCGTAATAATTCCGGTGTATACCGGTAATAATTCATGTTTATTCCGGCAATAATTACGGCTCAAATTATCGGTAAACATAACCGGAATGATCCCGTATAGAATTATAACCGCATTCGCTGTGAATAATTTCTTTTTTATCCCGGTAATTTTTACCGACGAATTCAACAAGAAAAAATCCTGTCACTGATCCCACCAGTCCCTTGCTTGATTGCCGGTAATTCATGCAATTAATTCATGTTCATTAATTTTTTTCCGTGCTGCAAAATCATAAGTATGCGCATCACTTCTTCATTATTTTCCATGCCGCTTACAAAGTCTTCTATTTTAGACCGAGTAATCCGATCAACTTTAGTTTCCTTACGGGGGAATAATGCTTTGTGAAAGATGAAAAAGACGACGCGCGTTTTGCTTACAAATTCTTTGGCCTGCTGATGCGCGTCAGCAGGAAAATTGATCTTAATATTGTTGCTCGGCTCAATTCACAGATAGCTCGAAGAACTTTTTTTCGGAGAAATTAAAAAATTCTTACTATCGTAATAAATATAATTCACGACCGGAATATCTTTGTATGTGCGTACGCTTTTTTTGAAGCTTCGGTGAGTTAAGGATGAATACGAAAATACAAATTAGTGCAAGCAGTCCGTTGAAAAACTGCTTTGGAAGATTCGTTTTTCTTCACCCTCCCATAGTGGTCAAAGTAGAAATAGATGCAATCACCAAACGAGGCGTGTATGAGGGTTTGAAGAGCCGAGCGAATCAAAGATCCGAGACGATTAATTTATACGCTCGGACGCAAAAAATGGCAAAAAAAGGACTCAACGAAAGCTTAAAAATAGATTATTATCCTGTCGGTCCTTTCATGGACAATGTACGGATATATGCGGTGGTTCTCGACGAGATAACTGCTTTCGCTGATGCACGGCTCTCTTGCTCGTTCACCGTTCGCAAAATGTGTGTACGAGCAGAGCTTTGAACCGAAGTATTCAGCGCACAAGAGCAATGGTTTTTTTTTCCCCCTCTTCTACTTTATTTTTCAACCCTCGAACGGTTGGCACAAGAGACTCGAATGTCCACGTACCATTTAGAACTTCAAACAGCCACTCAATACTTGTCTCTAATATGTTCACGATTGTTATATCGTCATGTCATCATCTCTTTAATATTTTTCTTATTCAATGGACGAAAAAAAAAAATGCACACTGATCGCAAAACAATCAAAAGTTAAGCGAAACATTGAAAAAGGAAAAACAAAAAAAAAATGTAACGAAATTACGAGAATAGGAAGATCGAGATAGGATCTAATGAATAATGTTTAATATCACAAATAAATTTTCTCTCGGTGGCATCGAATTTGTTTGATGCTCAAAAAAAAGTATTCTGACATCAGCACAGATCCGATATACCGGGGTTATCACTCAAACGCATCCGTCTCGATATTTCATGGAACGTTGGTGCGTAGTTTATGAACGGATTGAAAAAAAAAAATGTTACTCGAGATTTTCTCTCGCTGGTATATGAATTTTATGGTTGCACAAGAGCGATCTTTATAGCAGTATATAGACACATATACGTGTATGACAAGATTGATTGCATCATCGAAAACTCTCGGGTTATAACGCTCTCGTATCTTCAGGTATCGAGAGTGGCCTCAGTGATATGTATGCACTTGGAGCACATATTTAGGCATACATATATGTATTTGTATTTCTGCTGCAGCTGCACACCCATCCGTGCGCAATGCACTCTATATGAGAATTTTATTAACACGCCTGCACACAGCTACTGTATAATTAATGCGCCGCGTGTGGTGTGGGGAGAACCGAGAACATTACGATAATGTGTACATTTACGAAGAAGAAAAAAAGAACCTATAAAGGGGCACCGGCCTGCATTGCAACGAGCTACAAGAGAAAGAGACCGAGAATATAATTTTTTTTTGCTGCCAGAGATTTAGTTTTGATTGTTTTCGAATCTCGAAGCTATTATATATACGTTGTAACACTTGCTTCTCAGCAGGCTAACAAAATATCCGGGAGCCGAAATAGACGAAAGACTGTCGCCCATCGTCAATCGAGCGTACAAAAGGGATCGAAGTAGCAGCACTGTAAATTTTTAAAGGCACACAACTTCCCAATCATAAAAGAGTTTCAGTGAGGATTGCAAGTACCTCGCGATGAGATAAAAATATTTTTTTTTAAATCTCGATGAGTAACGATTCACTTTGTTTATCGAAAGCGACTTTTCAAATTCACCGCTAAAAATTTGTATGATGATATTCGTGGTTTGCTGAGATTACGAAATTTTTTTTTTATAAAGCGACATGCTCGAGACGACAATACACGAATCCGAGCGGTTTTGCCTTATTAAGAATAAGCCTCAGGTCAGGAACAATAGAATTCATACATCTTATACTAAACAGAATAAGGATTAAATTCATTCTCATGTCGATTCAATCATATGAATTATCATTTAAAAAAGAAAAATCCACGAAACGGTGTCTTGTGAATAATTACTGTGAATTTTTCTGTTGTCGTATATATATATATATATATATATATATATATATATATATATATATATATATATCGATGATTATTCATTTTTTCACTCGGTGATTAACGCTTACGCGAACACAACGACGATCAAAAGCTTAAAAATGAAACTAATAAAGCAAAATTATGCAGAGTTCTCTCTCTTAAGATTCCCAGCATTGCCTTCATCCACTAATTCATAATTATTTGCAATTTAGTCAGCGCGCGGAGTGTAAAGATTAATCCGGGATGGGGACGATGAAATAGCTTGGAGTATTAGATGATGAGAAAATTAACGTGTTGAGCTCTCGTGACTAGAGACGATGAAGAAGATTAAGATGATGGTCGAGAAGTACTCTTACCGAGAAAAAAAAGCTCCGCAGCTTGTGTTTCATGTACGGATGTGTACATACAGTAATATACCACACTATATGTTGCACCGTGATACAATTAATTACGAACGATGACGAGCGAGGAAAAGAGCGAAAGGAAAAGAGCAAAAGAGAAAGAGCCTAAACGGGTTCGCGTCATTACGCAACGATAACACGATTACACTGTGCAAATTGGCGGGAAGAGGGAGAGAGAGAGAGAGGGAGAGAGAGAGAGAAGAAGAAAGACCTCGGGGACGGTTGGCCCGAAGCTGATGCGGTTGCCGCGAGAGCATGCACCATCATACGCTTGGAATACAACGTTTTATGCAAATCGCTCTCTGACTCTCTCCCGAAGAGAATTGCAGTACATGTGTATATGCACTACTGCATAAGTGAATTGAATGTGTGTATATATAACCCGTGAGCAAGGCATTTTGTTAAACTTGATGTTCGCGATCTCGTCGCTGGTCCACATTAAAAAAAAGGGTTGAAAAAAATAAAATATGTGTATAAAAATGAAGCAAAAAGGTTACTGGACTGAGGGTTTTATAAAAGCTGGAGATGTTAAAACCGGTCGTACCTGAGTCTCTGATGAGAATTATATTTACATAATTTAAAGCCCTGTGTCAGTCGCGCCTTTTGAAGGTCTATTCTCAACGGCGTGCTGCACAATATATGGCCCTCATTCAAGTTCATTATTATTTTTTCTCATTACTGTCAAAGACCCGACTGGAATATACATCAACGTAGATTTCTGTTGATCTTCAAGAAAC
Source organism: Rhorus exstirpatorius (assembly GCA_963564615.1). Lineage (NCBI taxonomy): Eukaryota > Metazoa > Arthropoda > Insecta > Hymenoptera > Ichneumonidae > Rhorus > Rhorus exstirpatorius. Next base: position 19,529,890 of record OY751315.1, read on the forward strand.
TTATAGCAGGAAATCTCAAAATGTGAGGAATGTAAAATTGTTACATAAATTTTTCGAAAAATTCAAAGTTTCATAAAATTTTAATCCTTTCCATCGATTCTTGCCAAATTAAAATCTTCCTTCAATTTAAAATTTCATGAAATGTGAAATTTCATAAAGTTCGATTGAAGAATTAAATAAAAATCAAAGTTTTATTGGATGATTTGAATGATAAAAAAAATTTAGCAAGATATATCTCAAAATTTGGGGAAGTTGCAAGGATTACGGAAATTTTTCGAAAAATTGAATATTTCATAAAATCTGAACGCTTCCATCTATTATCGCCAAATGCAATAACAACCATCCTTTAATGATAATCTATTTATATGAAAAAAAAAATTTAGCACGATATCGCAAAATTTGTGAAAATTCAAGCGATTACGACCATTTTTTGAAAAATTGAAAATGATGTAAAATTTGAGTCACTGTATGAATTTGTAAAAAAATTATAGTTACCAAAAGGGTATTTACAAAACAAAACAAAAGGGTATAGTTACAAAAGGGTAAGAAATGCTGTACTTGACTGCGAAATTGCAGTGCTGTAGCTGAACCGGTTATCGAGTCACAGACGATTCAATTTTGCATACACACACACAGGCACGCGCACGTCCGCGCAATTTTCTAAGTACACATGATTTCTCGACGTTTTCGGCACATTTTATACACATTGGCATTGAAAACAAAAAAAAATCACAGCAAAGCAAAGCAAACACAGCGAAGCAAAAGTAGAAAGAAACGCAAAGTGTTCGTATTTGAGAGCTGAGCGGGAAACAAGTTTTCTGTTTTTCTGATGGTAAATATAACTAACACTCCGTAAAAAAAAATAGCCAACTGTATCAGGCAAGTTTTCCGCAGATTTTTTTTTCCTCTTCGGGTATGCCGCACTTTTTCACTCGAACGCTCTCTCTACCGGCCTGTATGCATGTACCGCGTCTCGATGAACCTCTCACTAAAGTTATTGGAGCAGAGTGATGGGACGAACGAAAGATTTTGTATTTGCGATTATTTTGATTATATTTAGTGCCTCGGGTGGAGAATTAAGGCCAAATGGTTAAAGCAACGCGAGGAAGTACGGCGTACTCGTAAAGTTCACCGGCAACACTTTGATTTTCAGCGTATATATATATATATATATATATGAGCCCTTGGAGCAACACTTGGTGCTGCGTGATATAAGCGTGACTTATGCAAGAGCAGCACTCGATGATAACGTAAATCCAAGAGGCACACTGTGCGGTATACATCCAACAGCAGAGACCACATCTGACGAGACTGCGAAGCGTCAAGAGAATACACGATTGAACGAGAAGACGAGAGGAAACATACGACCATGGTAAAGCCCTACCATATACAACAGGTGATGAGTATATATATATATATATATATAGTATATATACATACACGGTCTACATTGATCGATAAATTTGTTGAAAGTTCGTAGGAATATTTACAAAAATCATTTTGAAAATAAGAATGAATAAAATTGAAAACACACAACTTGCCAATTACATAGAAATTATTTAGAGTAATTTGTTATCTCCTGATCACGTACGAAGTATATGTGTCAATGAGAAAGTATTATTTCATATAGATCTTTGGCAATACTACTTCACATAGAATTGGTCAAAAAAATTATTTAAAAAGATTGAAAAAATAAAATAAAAATTACCATACTGGAAAGTGACTGCTGGAAATGATCGTAATCCGAGACGCAATGCTAGCAATTTTATTTTCTAATAGAGAGACGATTTTGTCTTTTGATAGATTCAATAAAAATTAACTATGAATAGGAAAACAATATGACCGTCTTCGGGCCGGTGAGTAGAAAAACGATATAAGAAACACAAAATGGATGAGGCAGATCTTGGCTGGTCAGGATATCATGCCGATATGGAATTCTCCATACATATATATATGTTGTATGTGCCATCTTGGCAGTAAATGGAGAAAAAGTAACAATTTCTTCACTCTAATACAGCTATATTAAGTTTACTCTGACGCGACACATTAGGCGACCTGTGCGAACGATAAATTTCACATATCCGTCCCTCCATCTCTCGCTCCTATATATTTTTCTCATCCTCTCTCGTTGTCCTTTCCTTCCCTCTTTCTCGCACACCCTTTTTTCAGAATACTCCAGCAAAAACAGACGATAAAAGAAGAGATAGAACGAGAGAGAGAGAGAGAGCGAGAAAGAGGGAGAGAGAGAGAAAAAAAGGGAGGAAGAACACAAGACCCTCGGGACTAACAACTGGCAAGGCAAGAAGAATAATGATCGTTGGGATCCTGCGCAGGGAGAGCCAGGCGAGAGAGTCCCGGGAGCGCAAAGCCGTCCGCGGACTCGACCTACCCGTTAGGGCACACCCCTGTATGAATATACATACCGTTAGGCACCTTTGGTATAAACAGTATATACATACATGTATATGTATTTTATATTTATATGTATGTATTTATCTCTTCTTCTAGCTACTGGTCTTAAATATAGATAGTCCAAATACCTTTTCCTCTACCAACTTCTTCTCGGCGTATACATACACTTCTGTAAAACCCTCGTTGGCATTGCTGTTACCTGCTACCTTCATCATGTGCTAAACACTGAGCTCAATCTTCTTCGTCTTCTTCTTCTTTTGCCCCTTATTATTATTTTTTTTTTTCATTTTTACAATACTAACTCTGCGCAAAAACAGAAGCCGTTTGTGAGACTTATTCATCTTTTATCCAATGATCGACTCGGACGTCGCTGGCTGTCACGATATAAGGCTCCGTATCAACTACAAACCTTCATCAGAGCCCTGGCACAGCATTGACAGTATCATATGTACAACTCTATATACTTTTACTGCTCGGGCTCTTTCGGAGCTTTTTTTCTCCAGGGGATCATTCAGAGCCAGATAAGTCCCACAATTGTCCGGGGTAGAAAAAAAAAATCGTTGTATGTACTTCCGGTGAGATATACCGCATATACGCATATCTAGAGATTTATCGTTGTCCAGTGAGACATTGTAAAGTCATAAATTTTCCAAAATAACTGGATACAAAGCGTTATGATGCACGTTACGTAGAGAACTGTCCTATCTGTATTTCTAACATGTTAAATGCTCTGGATCACTTGTATGCGTATATTATTATGCATAGTGTTGCCTCAAACGAGATTTGCCATGCTAATTATCTTTCTCTCATTAAGAAAGCATCCTTGGAAAATCCTTAAAAAATAAAAAAATAAATCTCAGTCGTGATTAGTGGGCAGATAAAAGCTAACTAGATCCATGAGTACACGTTTTGGTGATTTTTGCGTTTGCGTGATAAAAATAATGAAATAACAGGTCGACGGATATTACGGTAATATCTCGTACTATACGAGACCGCGAGGGAGTGAGATCGTGCGGGTCACGTTGCGCGTGCGAGAGCGAGACAAACAAGGGATTACACCTACGGAAATGAGACGAGGTCGTCTAGAATATATATATACGTATATGGAGCCCGGAAAACGAGATGGATAAAACTTGCTAATGACTCTAATTAACCAATCGTCCATAGATTGCTCTAATGATACGAATTATCCGAATGAACAGATGACTATCACTGCGTCGTTTTGTTTCAACGTCAAATATCAACGGTAAAATTGATTATCAGTGTACGAGTCATAATAGTTTTGTGCGAAATTATACCCGAGAGATGCCTTCGCGTGGACATTTTTATCGCGTGATTTTCCGCGTAGTAAAACGTATAAAAATTTTGTATCGCGTCTTTATCATACATATATGCATGGCACGTTAATTTTATTATATTTCAATGAATATCATTTAAGAAAACTCGTTGTATTTTTAATGGGGCACGAAATTTGTTTGATATCGGGAAATCGTAATGACAGCAGTGAAAAAAAAAAACAAAAGGTCTGTGAGTGAGCTGATACAGGAAAAAAAACTTGTATTAAAAATGTTTTTTATTCTTTTATTTTTATTCTTTTTCACAAAATTTCGGTCGTCTATGAGACCCGAGTCGAAATTTCAGCCCTCGCTTTGAATGTTCCAGAACGTATTTCCTTTGAAACGCATGAGCCGCTGCCCTTCTTTAAACCTACTAGACCCTATTCACAGATTTGTTGCAATGAAGAGGAAAAAAATGAAAAAAAAAAAAACGAAAGCAAAAAGCTTGGACGTGACCAACTCCAGGACGGAGACCGAATGCGTCTCGTGTGTCTGGAATATATCTATATCTTTTCGTTCTCACACGCACACATCTGTCATCCGTGCTCGTATTTGTCCCTTAGAATTGTCATACAATGAGAATAATAAATGGATCACTTTACCCTAATACGATTAACCGTTAAATGTGAAAATAAAACGGGAGCCAAACTCTCGGAAATTTAATTGGATAAGATTGAAATATTTAACGAAATGCATACATAAATTACGGTTAATTGACCCTTATGAAATTTAAAATTCAATAGAAAAGTAAAATGATTTCGTCGCTGATCTCTTCGACCTATTTCTCAATCGTAACTGAATAATAAGCGAATGATGATTCAAGAGGATTCAGACTTGCGGAGATTCGAGTTTGCATGTACTTAGCATGAAAAAGAGCTCTTGACGAGGGAGGACGCGACGAGAGTAACCGAAACGTAGTTAAAAATTCAGTGACTCTCGTCTCCTGAAGGAATAAAAAGCACGACTTGTGAAAAAAAAAAAATATCTCTGTACGCACCCGAAAGCCTGTACCTAGCACTTGTTTCCCGTGTAGAAAATTGTTTGGGCATCCTACATTAAAAAGAGGCCCCCCTCTAGGCATCAGCAGGGCATCGATAATAAGGGCTTCCAAACTACTACCCAACTTGGCTCCGCGCGAGGCTTTGTTGGGCATCCAACTAACTATCTTATCCAGGCTATCCTAAATTGTTCCAATTTGGCCTAGCCGGAGCTTATCGATTTCGCCAACCTAATTTTGTCCCAGGCTTGCCCAACTTGTACCAAGTTTGGGCCTAGCCGAGGCTTAAAGATCGGACCTACTTAATTTTGTCCAGGCTTGCCCAACTTGTGTCAAGGTTATAGTCCTATTCGGGGCTTAACGATCGAATTCACTTGAACCACGCATAAATTCAACATGAAAATTATTATATTACATAGACATTGTGCATAGACTTGTACGTCTATGAATAACTAATTGTAAGTGGAAATGGCATTTAATTGTTAGTTAAAAAATCTATAATAACTGCGGGAAGCTAAAGTATGAAAATAAATATCTCGCATCTTCAGAATGTGAACAGGATATAATGATGTATTAAAAATTGTAACATTCATATAATTCATTTACCCTTTGATTTTTCGTAACAATTGCACTTCCCAAGAACCACATGTGATTTGAAAATGATAAAGGGCATGCATAGGCGTGTAAGACTATGAACTAAGAAAAACTAAGTGAAAATGTAATTCAACTATTAGTTAATAATTGAGTTTCATATTTTGTACTGCAAGACAGAAGCTTGTCGCGTCGTATAGTTATCATGAAACTCAATTGTCAATTGACAGTTGAATGAAAATTTTTAGCTAGTAAATTTCTGGTAATAGAACGATCGAGCTTGGGCCTTAATAATATCCGGGAAAATTAACTTGGCCCTTATTAGGGCCTGGAAAAAAATTCTACACGGGTTGCTTGAACTACCAGCAAAGAATTCTCTCCGTATCCGCATGTGCTTCGGAAAAATTCAATTTTTTTTTCTCTCTCTACCTCTCACTATTTTTTCAATAAACTTGCTTGCACGAAAGCAGAGATACTATGAGATATTGAAACGAACGTTTTGAACAACAGTAGAGTTTTTTCTGGTGTGCTTGTCGTTGAAGACTGTAAGGGTATATATTGCAGATATATACGAACAGGATAATTCTGGCATCTTTCGCAACTAAACGTTTCATGGGTATATGTGCGGCTGGGCTTACGACTTCTTCGCTCTCTCGAGTTATAAGCTGCTCTCGTGCGCATACAATACGCGGATCGGTGACCGCTTAGTCATGCACTGGGGCTATAGCACATGAATCTCTGAACCAAATTTTTCGCAGTTTCTCGACGCCCTCGCACATAAATGAAGAAGGAAGAGAAAGAAGAAGCGAGACATACAAATCTAAAGAATGTAAATTTATGAAAGGAAAAATATAAACGAAAAATGAAAGACCCGTTTCTTACTATATAAACTTTATAAGCAACCAAAGGACGTAAACGACAACATTTCACGAATTAAATCGAGGATGTCTGTGCTCTTGTTTTCTTTTTTTCCAGTATCCGCTATAAATAAGAACGTAACGCGCTGTGACAATGCAAGAACGAGGATTTTTCGGCTTCGTGTGTTTTGCGAAAAGGTGTTCAAAGAACTTTTTCGTCTCGAACGCAACACCGGTAAATAGAAAGTGTGTTCAAGGTGTTTTACGTTTTCTTTTTTTTTCGACTTTATTCACTTCATCTCCAGAGCGCTCTTTTCCTACCTCTCTGTTTTTCTCTCATTCTCTACACCCGTTAAAGCCTGCAGTGCGCGCGACTTCAGCTCTGAGAACTTATCGGAATTTTCTACAAGCCGAGAAAACTTTTCATCTTCCGAGTGCTCTCATTTTTTGTTTCCTCTCTTAGAGCCACAAAGAGAAAAGAGATGGAACGACTATCGACATTGATGTATATGTATGTATATACCGGAATGCCTTTGCTTTTGCTATTGGCTTTTTGAGATTGGTCCCTGTGGCAATGCGCCTAGAAGGTTATCCAACCATTTCCCGTAAAACTGATCGATTTGCATGGTAAAGGGAGCGAATGTCGAACACACTGAAATTCAGTTACATTGTAAAAAGTCATTATCTCCACGTAATGACGACATATACTTCTGAGAATTCGAAAAAGGGATTGCGATGAGACGAGTGAGCGAAACACAGTCAGCAATGAAATTGAAATTCACAGTGCACTGATTTAATAGCGATAATTTTGCTTCCTCGTAGAATAAGCTTTGTTTTCGTGAATAAAAAAAATCCGAGATTTTCACACTAAAACATGTCCAAAGCGTCCTAAAACGTCGAGAAAACACATTTAGAAAAAGTGTCCGGATGTTAGCTGTGATTGTGTGTGTGTGTGTGTGTGTGTGACAAAATCGTTGTACGCGCTCTAACTTTCGTAAATTTGAAGCTATATCCAGCTGAAACTTTTTACACAAATAGTTCAGGAAACAAAAACGATTGATATTGAATTTGGCTAGAATCGCTTCAGGGGTTCAGATTTTATAAAATTTATAAATTAAAAAAAAATGTTTGTACGCGTTCTGACTTTCGTACATTTATAGCTATCGAGCTGAAACTTTTTACACGAATAGGCTAAGGGATAAGGCTGATCGGTATTGAATTTGGCTAAGATCGCTTGAGGAGTTCGGATTTTAGAAAATCTTGAAAGTTTTAAAAAATGTTTGTGCGTGCTCTAATTTTCGTAAATTTGAAGCTATCGAGCTGAAACTTTTTGCATGAATAGTTTAAGGAAGAAGCGTGATTGGTATTAAATTTGGCTAGAAACTCTTGAGGGGTTAAGGTTTAAGAAAATTTTGAAATTTTCAAACAATCTTCGTATGACGAGCATAGAATTCTCAAATCGTGAAAATTAGGAAATTTAGAAATTTGAACATTGCTTTCTGATTGTTTTATCTGTCTAACAAAGCTTCCTCTATATGAGGAAGCCAAAATTGAAATACCCCACCCTGCTCATAGAGGGAGCTTTGCGAGAAAGATAAAACAATGAGAAAGCTATATGTGCAAATTTATAATTTGCAGGCTTTTTTTATTCGACCCCCAGTTTCAAATGTTATACCGCTAGAACTCAACATCTTACGACAGATGGATACGAACCGTTTCTCACCATTGAAATTTCACCAAAATTCATTCTATTGCCATTTCAGCTATGTGTACCTGCTTCACTATGGGTATCAACGGTTATATTCCAACTCGATGTAAGCTGCAATAACACGGGAAGCAATTTTTCTTAAGCTGAATTACGTATGAATCAATCTGTTGGTTTAATATCCCATGAGGATAAAATCCATAAACTTTTGTATGTGTCAAGCCATCGAGTCACGAGATTGAGAGAGTCCTGTCACAGTTATAGATTAAAGCTGTGCAGTGTGTTTGGCTGCCTAAGGAGGTGGGAAAAAAAACTTTTTTTACACACCCTTGTCTCTTTCTATCCACAGCGTTTTACTAGCAGTTACAAGCGATGACTGGGAAGAGCCAATATTGAATACTGATTAAAACGGAATGTTTATACTTTATTCCAAAATCTCGGTACATGATAAACCTCATCCTTACGCGCAACAATGAACTCGAACGGATTTAGGTTCAGTAAATGGAAATGTGAAAATGTGGATGAGCTGATGACAGAAGAAACAAGAATAAGGGCAGTTCTATTCTGTATGATGTATACCATGAGCATTGTATACATGAATACATATAACATGTGTAAATACATATACGTATATATATATATATATATATATATCATGTATAGCACGCATGTGCGGATAGACATTTGCTGTATACGATCTCGTGAGCGCTGTGACAAGCAATCTCGCTGCATAGAGTGCACCTATATATAGAGCTCCCGAAATTGGTCAAGACCCTCCAACGTGTTTCGCACTGTGGCTTCTGTGAATTTAGTTTGGCAACCAATGTAACCGGCATAGTGACCCACAAATACTCGCGGTTTCAAAAGCTTTCAATCTTTATATACACACATCTCTCTGGGCTTTGGTGCATTCACTCTGATTGCGATACAAACCACGCGTATATTCTCTGAAATCAAGCGTATTCGCGTCAGTTTTTCTTTCATTCATTATCTCTTTTATTATCACATCAAAATCTTTGTGCGTGTACATCAGCTTCTGAGAACCACAACAACAAATAAAAAAATAAAAATACACCAAGCCCTCATGTCAAAGAGCGGGCGCGCGGCAAGTATAATTTTTGAAATAAAAATTTTCATTAGCGAAAATAACCTTTTGTTCAATTGGCATGTAAATTTATTTTGTTTTAAATAAAAATTCATTCAACCATCAATGAAATGCCGAAATTTCACTGATTATGCTACACCGATTATTTCGGACGAATAAATTTTTAATTAATATTCCAAAAACCTCAGCGTGTAGTCACCGATCAGCGAACTCGAACAGATTCACGCGAAGAGTTTCGTTCGGTGAATACGATTCATCGAATACAACGATACGATCAATGCGATTCATCGAATGCTTACGTAATTTAGTTGATACGCATCGTTACACACCGTTACATGCATTTGGATTCATTAAAGTTCCATGAAATCAGATCGACGCAGTGCGCCCGCCCATGAAATGTGGAGTGGATATGAAGTGCGTTTTTGTAAAAAAAAAAAAAAAAAAAAAAAAAACTGAAATACACATTGCATCGTTCGTCGATCGGTGGTATCAGCCTATAAATATATATCGAGGTCGAACCCGAATGCGTACTATAGTTTTGTCGTTCAATCACCATTTTTTCCATATCATAAGCCGAATCGTTAGGACGAAAATAGGTAAGGTATAGAACGAAATCATCCTCGAATTTTCAGATTTAATGAAGAACGATGAACAATCGTTCTGTTTTGATCTCGATTACTCTAATAAAAAACAAAAGCAGAACAAATTCACTCAAAGATGTAAAATGAGTATAGAGTATGCAGAGTACATATAGATCACGGAGCGATTTTGTTTTTTCAGCCCGACACTATTTCAAGATGGATTGAATTTGTATGGAGATCACGTGAATTTCCATTATTTGAAGCAAGATGAGAGATTATACACATTTATATATAAAAATTGTACATATACAACAGATATACGTTTAGCGATTCGTGCAGTATCACGGTGATAAATCATCGTGACGAGGCGAGCAAAAGTTTAACACACGCGAAAGCCCAGGATATGGATGAGAGCGTGCTAGTTCCCTCCGCGACCCTTCGCGGGTTTCATCCTTTTCACCCACTCGTCACTCGGTTTGTCGAGTCTTTTCTTAGAGCAAAGCTAAGACCACCATAATTCCTGACCTTTTCCTTTCGCTTTTCTCTCTCTCTCTCTCTCTCTCTCTCTTGCTACAGCTCGGTGATCGATCGATAAAAACTAATATATTCAAATTTAAACGAGACTGATGGCAATCTTTAACGCCACACACAGTATTATACATTATACTTTACTTTATAGGTGGTGAGATGGTTGTGCATTGTCAGTTTTAATTTTTTTTTCTTTTTATGGACAGCGGCGCTTAGATGCACCTATTTTTTGTTATATCAAGAATATTCGTGTAAATTGGCAAACCATGCAGATGCACGCTGTGAAAAACGTGATGCTTATACACTGTAAATAAAATTTTCTTGAAAATTAATGGACCGGTACTGGACGTTTTTACGCATATAAACCGTTTCTTCAATTTTAATCACGCGAACGTTGGAATTTCAAAGTGACGGTGCATGAAAAAGCATGACGGCAACGTATGATTACAATATGTGTATACTTGAAATTTGCCAAACACTCACTGAAATATAGTAGGTATTGAAATTTACAATCAGTTGTTTGGATATTACAAGTTCTGCTCTGTAATTTCCAAGTACCACCGTCAATGAAATCTAAAGGTAATCGTGTTAGATTTTTCAAGTTTTACTGACTGAATTTCACGACACGATGAGCAGCACGTAAATTCCAAAAACTTATGCGTTGATTTTAATGGCTGTGCAGGAATTTTCAAAATATTTCATTAAATTTAATAAACTAGTTCATGAAACAATACTATCATGAACCAGTTTACTGAATTAAATGCAAAAGTTTCTTAACTTTACTGTTTGGTACATCCATTCTACGAAAGACTTATAATTTCGCAGTAGGCACATTAAATTTACTTTTTTTTTTACAGTGCATATAATACTTCGTCATTGACACGGAATGATCGATAACTTCGGTATGCCAGAATGGTGAATTTATTATAAAATTTTTAGTTTGTAATCCCTGCGTGCGAGAATGAAGTAAAATGATTGGTCAGAAAGTGTGCATAGCTGTAGCATGATCGATCGATCACGCTTCGATGCCTTGATATATTAGCCGTATAATTTTGAATTTGAAATATACCTTGCAATACATTTTCATTTACAGATGAGATATTATATCTTACATGTAATTCACATGGATCGCCAGCAAACAAAATACCAAAATCCGCATGATTGAACAATAAAAATTCATGCATAATAATCCCTGTTATTTTGTATATCAGACGAGATATTCGTCTTTCAGCAGAGAAAAGTTGAAGAGAAAAAAAAATGTAACGAGAGGCAGAGGTCTCTCGAGGCCAAAGTGAATAAAGTACAAATAAAAAGCTAACAAAGGATTAACAATGAAATAATGATTGTTCGTTAATTTATAAGAGTGCGGAGTAGGAGTCCTATAGGTAGTAGTTGCAGTTATAGTGGACAAAGTTTGATCCCCGAAACGACGGCTAAAAGAGAAGCGAATAGAGTGAGAGAGAAATTTCGAGGCAAGACGAAGATTACGATGTATTTTCAATGTATAAACTCCAATCGAGATGCATGTCGGGACAGAGGGCGCATCGAAAAGTTGAATTTAAGAAAGTCTCAGTCAGTGAAAGACTGACGTTCGATTGCCGCTATAGTCATTATACATATATATATATATACATTAGGGTGATTCAAATAAAATCGATGTTTTTTTTTTTTCGTATAAATTTGATAGCTGTTAGTACTTGTCAAAAAAGTAACTCTCTCCAAATTTGAGCTCTTAAAAAAATTTTTTAGAGGTCGCGCATGTGACTTTTTCATTTTTTTTTTTCGATCGGGGCTAACAATCACGATTTAAAAATTTCTATTTTTCCGTTCTGCATAGAAAAATATCAGTACCTGATGAAGCAGTGGTTGTCCCAAAATTTGGGCTCATAAAAAAAAAATTTAATGGCCGTGCATGTCACTTAAATTTATTTTTTTCATTTTCCGCTGAAATTTGTAGCATAGATATTTCGATTTTTCATTGCTGCAGCAAAGGATGTTGGCACTTATTTAAAAAAAAACAACTAACAACTAACTTTTCATGTAATTTATAATGATGTAAGTGTATTCATTTGGCTAAGAATTTAAAAAATAACGCGTTAAACAACATTTTTTAAATTTTTATTGATACGTTATTTATACGTTATTGACACGCGATATAATACATTGCGTACGTGTTTTAGAATTCCAAGTTGTTAGGATTACATATTCTAGTAACGAATCAATATATTTAAGTATTTAAGGTAGTTCTATATCGAGCGGCAGCGGGGAAGAAGCGGAAAGTTAGGAGCGGCGGTACTCGGTGTGTGGCGGAAAATCTAAACATCTATATATCATGATTTTCAGCCTGATTTGAAAAACGAAAAAGTTCAATATCGCCTGCGCGGCCATTAAATTTTTTTTTATGAGCCCAAATTTTGGGACAACCACTGCTTCATCAGGTACTGATATTTTTCTATGCAGAACGGAAAAATAGAAATTTTTAAATCGTGATTGTTAGCCCCGATCGAAAAAAAAAATAAAAAAGTCACTTGCGCGACCTCTAAAAAATTTTTTTAAGAGCTCAAATTTGGAGAGAGTTACTTTTTTGACAAGTACTAACAGCTATCAAATTTATACGAAAAAAAAAAAACATCGATTTTATTTGAATCACCCTAATATACATGTGTGTGTGTGTGTGTGTGCGTGCGCGTGTGTGTGTATGTGTGTGTGTGTGTGAGTGCGCGTTTGTGTGAGCGAGACTCAGCCAGAGAAGAAGATAGGATAGTCGTATATAGGGTCAGTGAAGAAGTCAGAGCCAAGGAAATAAACGGAAATGCGACGGGACGAAGAAAAGGGAGTTGGAAGGTCCGCCGGAAAGCGTCGAAAAGTTTGGCGAGCAGAGCGCGGGACTTCTTTCGAGAACTTTCATTACGCGGTACGGCGCGTCATCGACTTCTCGTCTATATGATTATCAACGTTGAATGAAGCCAGAGCCGTATGGAAGCGAAATAAAAGGGCTGAAGTACGACAAAACGGACTAGAAGGTCGGGAAGGAAGCTTGCACGGAGAAAGAGAGCGGAGGCCGAGGTTTTCCTCTGTGTTCTCGAGATATGATTGGAAAAGTTTGACCCCGGTGTATACCGAAAGATACGTTTACGTATATAAGGTCTGTCTGTGCATCGACGATATTGTTATGGATATACGCGATTCGCCGAGAATAGTACGAGCAAAAGTATCGAAAATCGTATTTCGGGAAGCAAAAGTCGTTTCAGATTGATGACGATTAACGACGTATACACACATCAGGAGGGCAATCGAATGATCGTGAAGACCAGTGCGATAGAGTTTATCGGACAATGTAAGTTTGCTTTCGTTACATAAAATTTATGAATAACTTCAACATAAATTTATCGAGCTTCGCTTGATCTTCTTATCTGTTATAAAAATTCATTTGAGGAGGAATTGTATCTTAAGGCTACTAATTTAACGAACGTTGTGCTGTATCAACGTAATACCAGCATATATTTGCACGTAATTTGCGATGGTCGTGATCGTTAATCGATTTTTTTTCTCCATGTCAATTTGCACGTCGGTGCAGCTATCAAAGTCCCATCGCAAACGTCGTTCGTATACAAGGTTCGAATTGCTGATTAACCTTTGTGGGCAGTTTCACGATGCGGGTCCATGAAAGTGCAAATGACAATTTATGATTGCAGGTATAATGTCACCGTAACATTTGATTGTCGAACGTTACCAAATGGGATATCCTATATTGCTCTTAAAATATCGACAACGGTCGTGTTACTTTACACGATAAAATAGCTGTTTCGTCGTTTTAATATGAAAATTATCAAGCGATTTGTAGTCAATTCAATTAAGGGATACTCGGGATAGTGTTTAGCGAAAAAATTATTTATAACACAAATATGTGAATTCTTCTTTACGTAACTCTCTCATTCGCCTGTTTGGTCTGTTCAATTATTATAATAATCCTTGGTTTTTATTGTGCCATCGTAAAATACAATGGCGCATAGTTAATAATAATAATAAGTAATAGTATGACTTCTCGCGAAAGAAGGGCGCTGGAAAAAAAATGCTAAAAGGTAGCTCAATGACGTAAAAAACCAAAATCGTGGGACGACCTGGAGTTTCAACTGTCAGAGTTCTGTTATTTCGAAAACCGTTGTCAAATTATATAAAAATTTCGTTATTTCGTCAATTTAAAAAAAAAAAAAAAATATAGCTCCTATTGGTGTTTTTTGCCATCGAGCTATACCTCAGAATTATTATCCAGCCCCCTCCTTTCTTCGCAAGAGGTAATGGGATACTATCTCCAATTGTATATTTTACGGTGGCACACCAAGAAAAAAAAAATATTTTCGTCACACCGTAATATAACTACATCAGAGTATACTCATTCACTGCAGGCGACAAATGATGTTCCCTGAATCGATTTTGCTTTTTTCTCCGGCTCTTTTTTCTGTCTGTCTCTCTCTCTCTCTCTCTCTCTCTCACTTCACTTCTTTGTGAAATAATCGCTCTTGACTTTTGCGACCGGTGCGCACTGCGTGACGTCCGCAACTCAAGGAGCGATAAATATATTTCTCGCACTCTCATTATTAACCCGCAGAGACCTCTGCTGCGAAAGCAATTCGTTGGAAATATCCACGATATTCTGTATATGATATACTATACATATATTATATATTTATATATTTTTTACTACAGTACTCTGAATTGATGCAAAAGTCATATATATATCGGTATAATATGCGAGCGTATCAATAAAGGGTAAAGTAAGATACAAGTTATCAGAAAAATAATTGCATCGCTTGAAATTCCAATAACGAACGCCTGCCTTAACAAATAATGGAATAATGCATAGGCGATATAATTCAGCACAATTGCCGCAAAAATCTTGACTTATAACGGAGAGAAACGTGCACTCCAATATTTCTGCCATTTCAAGAATTCAATAGTGACAAAAAAAAATATTTAGACTGAGAAAAAAGAATATAACGAATGTGAATGATCTTTGCTCGAATTCGATTATTTATTTGAATTTAACAAAAGTTTGAGGTTGAAAATTAGCACACTTTTCAACGTGAAAAAATGAATTTTACTCAAATCGCATAATGTATATTTGATTCTTTCAAAACAAACTTGTCGAAAAACAATTTTTGTAAATCAAAAGCCATATTTTATCTCACTGTGGATCGAATATAGTGAAATTACCAGGCCAGAGAGAGAGAGAGAGAGAGAGCGAGAGAGTGAGAGAGAGAGAGAGAGAGAGAGAGAGAGAGAAAGAGAGAGAGAGAGAGAGAGAGAGAGAGAGAGAGAGAGAGAGAACTTACATAGTGACTTACAGAGACGGGATTGGCACGCGTCTTATCGATTAACCACGCATTTACTCCCGAAGCGACGAAGGTCTATGCAAGAGCAAAACCTAGCACTCACTTGTTAAGGGGTGTGCAATCGTGAAAGCTCCATGTGTACCGTGCAATTGTGTGTGTGTGTGTCTATGTGTATATATATATATATATATATATATATATATATATGCGACCATAAAGGCTACCCATGAGAGGACGCGCGATTCTGTGCGAGCTTTTGGATTTCTGGTACGCGGACGAGAATATACATGGATGATGTCGATGTGCTCTAGATTTACGAGGCACGTTTATGTCCCGCGTATATTCACGCGCTCTTGCGGCAAACTGCCGTAGGTAAGCGCGGAGGTTGAGGGGAAAAGAGGGAACCGCACATTACGAGACGCCAAAATTTCGCTTCGTAAATGGCTTTTATCGTTCACCTGGGCTACGCTGCTCCCTTCTGACGCTCATGCAACATTTTCAAACTTCGATCTGTATATAGCATATATACGTCAGCGGCTATAGCGAACGAAAGGTCTTGACCCGACTAACTTTGCTCGCTGATGCGCGTGGATTGCGTCCTTTTGTTTGTCAGCTGGTCGGTGATATTGTGTTGAACAGAGGGTAGACCGAGGTCGTATAGGATGTGAGGACTCTGTTGTATATGTATTGGCGATAGGACGAGAATAGAGAGCGATTCGCCTATCGGCAAAGTGGCTTTCAGGCAGTCACGCTTGTATTACACGCTGGAATGAGCACGTAAGATAGGTGTGTATAGGGTGAGCATGAAATTGTCCATATACATAATACAATTTATCTGTAAATATATGTGTGGGTGATGTAGAGGCTATACAGGGTGATTGACGTCCCAGGTGTTAGATTTATTAGGCCCGAATGATTTTGGCGAAATGAGAACAAACTATATAGTCAACGCGACAATCGACAACCCATATCGCCAGCAATGTTGTCTTCGAAGTGGCCAATTCTCAAATAATCTTCCCTGCCCTCAAAAGCGCTCGGGTTTCATGACTCTCTCGCACTTTTCGATGACTTTTACCGCGTGTACTTGCAGTATACGAGTTAGCATATTAAAAGTACACAGACAATACGTATACCTAATTTCTTGTCATTTCCCCTCTGTTCTTCCGGGCTTTATACTATACGGCATCACATAATTGCACCATCTTCATTTATCTTGAGAATTTACCGATTTTCTCCACTCATCATTATATCGTGAACCGATTTATTATCACTAAGGTAAGTCTGTCTATCGAGAGTTATAAAGCAAGTCGTACGCCTATACGCCCCGACGAATAATAAAACGAGCAGAAGAGTGAAATAAATTATTTAAAAAAAAAAACAAAATATACTCCGTAATTCTCAAATGGTTTCCGGAATTGTGGCCTGAACTTTGGGACATCCGGTGAACCATTATTAGCTATTTTTAGCGATGATGTCGGTTAAAATTGACGCCTCCGTTATATTAATTAAAATGAAAATTCAATTTTTCGAATGGAAGCCTCCTTTATTTAAAATTCACGTAAATGGATATGATCATTTTCTATTACTGACGATGTAGCTGCGATATGGCAGCGAATAAGCTACAATAGATTGCCTCCATGAGCTCTCAAGACATTATAAATATGGGGATGATTTCTCACAGGGAACGAAAGACCCAAAATTATGCAGTATCTTAATGTGAAATAATTTGTTATTTCCCGAATTTTTTCTTCGATCCTTCGATAAAAGAATCAAAAATTTTTGTATTTAATTAACCTCCGAGCGGTCGAACTCGGGGTTCTCCATCGCGAATGATCGAGCACCGATTTCACAGATCCGTCTTTATGAATTTGAAACAAATATTTCCAAACGCAAAAACGGTCAAGCGAAATAGTTCAACATATGTATTGTTTTTCACACAATCGACTGTTCGATAATGTCATCACTGCGAAAAAGCCGATCACCCGCAAAACTTTCAGGGAAATCGAACGGACACTCGTGTGAACAGGGAGCTTTGGGTCTCTGAGTTGAGGCGCGAAGGTTGTGGAATTAACCCTTCAGGCACACAGCTGGTAGTAATGCAAAGTATGATATTTTTCACATCTTGCAAATGTCTAAGAGAATATTGTGAATGATTGAGAGCGTTACCATAGCAAAATAATGTATTTCACCAATAATAATGGAAGAGTCACATAATATTTTTGATTTTTCTCTCGGCCATATTCGATAGAGGATGAAGTTTATTTCGTCCAGGTAAGAACGAAAAGGGAAAATCGTGAGAAAACGTTGCGCAAAATTTTATCTTTCCCGAGAATTATTCTCAATCATTCGACGATAGATCGAAAAAAAAAGTTAACAAGAACAAATGTTCTACTGTAAATTTATACAAGTAACGATTTTCCCCGCAATACCAACTGAACGACGAAGATAGTGAATTTTCATAACGCGCTATTCTCGAATCGATCAATTTTATTTACGTCCGTGTACTCCAAGGGAGTGTCAATGCTGGCATAGTACATACATTCACGGTGCTTTTGTGAGGCCACTTTACGAGATTTCTAAATAATTTCGTGAGCGAATTACGGACTTTCAATTGTCACATTCACCTGCTCGCTTCTCCCTCTCTCTCGCTCTCTTTCTCTCTCTCTCTCTCTCTCTCTCTCTCTCTCTCTCTCTCTCTCTCTTTCTTATCTCTATCTACGTCCCTAACGCTCGTTTGCTCATCGTTGTAAAATTTTCACCATTGAACGACAAGAAACGAGAAAGAAGAAACGTGCTCCAATAATAGAGCATGAGGTAAAAGGACCAAAGGAAAGAGTATATATATAATATGGGAACAAGGCAGAATGTTCACGGTCGTTCGATTCGTCGTCGATTCTCGTTGCCCCGTTCACCCGGGGACATATTTCTCCAACGTGGTGGACGTGCGAAAATCTCGACGATCGGTCGATCGTTCTTCGTGTCGATCCCCCCCAAACCAGCCTCGATCCACGCTCGTGCACACAAAACCAGTAGGGATCCAATAGCAATTTGTAAAACGTATATATCTCTCTGGCAACCTTATCCGTGACATCGCGCCCACGAAACACATGCTCGTATACTAATATGTATATATATATATATATATACGCAGCGTATATAGGCTATTTCATATTATCTTGATCGAACGATCATCATCTATTCTCATGTCTCACCAATCGTTTTAAAACTTACCTTACTCTGTTTTATTTTGAAAAAAAAAAAAAACAAAAAAAAAACAAAAACAAAATAAACTAATTTTTTTTGTGTGGAAAACACGTTTTTTTTTTCTAATTATTTTCTATTTGCTCATTTAGCTTCATCGGAGACACTATTTTTGTCCAAGTTTAAAAGAAAAAAAAAAGCTAAAACGAGTTCTAAAAAATAATAGTTTAAATTGATACAATCTGCTCGAATGATATGGTGAATGGTTTTCCCGGAAATAAATTACGACAATTCTTTCGTCTCTCGAAAGTGCAGCGTCGTATGAAATAAAAGCCACATATATTCAGAAGAAAAAAATGGATCAGATCAAAGATTGGTCGGACATTGGCCAAAAATTGAGATCAAAAGCCCCATATATATGGACTCGATTGCTGCACGACGTGCGTAAATATATATATATATATACTAGGGGTGCGTAGGGCGCTACGCGCCCTCACTCAGGTTTGGGTTTGGGTTTGGGTTGGTCATTCTTTTCATATTGGACACCCGGTATAAGCTCAATTCCTGAAACAGCGGCGGCGACAGCGGCGATATATCTTTATATTATAGAGATATATATATATATATATATATATACTGCGTATGAGAACTCGATCCGGGGGTATGTACGGCAGGAGAAGGTGTATACAACGCGTGTAACGAGACGTGTTTTACTCGGTTATACCATCCGTGCGCAGATTCTGTCAGACACACCGCGTTATATACAGGTCCCAAAAAACCGAGACAATTACGAAACACTCGATTTTCCACGCTCGACTATATACACCTCATCAAATTTATAGTATTCTCATCGCGATTCTCTCACGATTTCGCAGAAAATCAACGTAAAAAATTGTCGGAGGCACTCGGGGGGTTTTTTTTCTCTTCAAAATCGAACATGTGCATTTAAAAAAATAAGCACTTCTCCATATTTTTTCTACACATCAACTGAAATATTTTTTCACATCAATAGCATTTCGAGCAAACTCGTATCTGGGGTTTTCAATAGGTTTATTTTTGTTTTTATTTTTATTAAAAAAAAAAAAAAAGAACACGTTTTTTCCGACATTCGAGCATGGAGCATGGGCTAAAGTTTATTCAAGGATCATATATTATATCAGTAGAAGAGAAATTTGTCTAATGATTGTAGGAAATCTTTGTAAAGAAGCATTTCCAAAGAATATATAGATTGAAAAAATCATGAACTTACGGTCGAAAAATTGTTTTTCAGATTTTTCAATTTCACAAATCAAACTTTTCTCCTTATAGACGGTCGCGCCTAGTGTACCGGACACGAATATAGATTATAGTACATGGGAACAAAAAATATTATCGCAATTTATATATATGCTCGAAATATCTTACGAAAAATGATTCACATGTTGCTTTGATGCATCTTTGGTTCTGCTTTTATTGTTATTGTTATTGTTATTTTATTTTATTTATTATCGCCATCGAGCAGGATGAATTTCAGATCGATCGAGCTTATGCGGATAATAGATTTGTATCATCGCGCTCGTCTTCTAACGGTGGTGTTCTCTATCGGCCTCTCTCGCGATTGCAGCTATCGCGCGCCGCTGCACTTGCATAATGCATATCGCCGGTTACACGTGGCTATAAGCCACCGTATAGTCATATATATATATATATATATATATATATATATATATATATATATATATATATATATATAAATGAATATATAAACACTACAGTACACTACAGTATATAATATACTTATGTACGAGAGCGCGAGGCTGCGCGACGTAATGCCTGGCCTAGACGGCCGTGCAATTTAAATCTCCCTCTCTCTCTCTCTCTCTCACTCTTTCCTCACTGCCTGTCGTTTCGGCATTTTTTGTTTTTTTTTTACTACCATCCAGTGTATACGCCCGAGAGACCTGTCAGGGAACTTTTTCAATGTATATACAGTTTTAAAAGCTCCCACCCAGTAGCCACGGTCTCGCGAGCTGCATAATGTAAGCGAGTAGCTCGCCTCTCGCGCGACGTTATAGTGCATATATATCTGGGGGATGAGCATCGTCACGGGACGTCATATCCTCACTATATACTTTTCTACCCTTTTCTCATACGGGCCCCACGATGTACAGCGTTCCAGGGTGCGGTATCTTGCTCGTTGAATTTGTACGTGTGTATACGGAAATATGAGAGGGCGTCGTCGTCGTCGTCGTCATGGTCCTCGTCGACGTCGTCGGGGAGTTTACGAGCAACCCGTTTAGATGCAGCCTCATCCGACTCGGACCACGCGCTTTTGCACAACGCAAAATTTACGATTCTCGACTCTTCTCTCGCGATCTCTAATACTCCCACCGTGCATGTCATTTCACTATATACACACGCAGTGTAAGTTATAGAAGATTTTTCTCATTACTTTTTTTTTTCTTTCGCTTTACACTCGAATCGCCCACTCACGCGTTTCGAGTGTTAGGATTTGCCGATTCTTATAAAAATAATGGCCCAGCATCGGTTCGTTATCCGATGCCGAGCGACGGCCTCTGCCTAGGAGATGGAGACCGCGGTCGCTATATATATATATACGGAGCCAAAACGCTCGCGCGAGTTGTACGTGCATATATAACTTGGAGGTTATATGTTTTGATCGCAGTGCGAGTCTCGATCTACCGGTTTACGGGATCTGTTGTTTAAAAGAAGAAACAAAATATATTTTACCACAGACGCGTCAGTGAGGAGTTGAGAAAAAAAATCATGATATACCAAAGCAACGCGACTTTCGATTATTGTTTTCACGTTCGGAGAGATCTTGTTGACGGTTGGTACTTTTTACCAAGGGAGCCTCTGGAACATATGGGTTTGCTAAACATTTTGCGTAACAGGAACACCAAGGGACAGGTTTAATCTTATTTTAACGAATAGATATTGAGAAGTGCGGAAAAAATGAGTGCAATTCGATGAACCATCTGCTCGAATTGCTCGACAAAGAATACTGAAAATTTGATGAGAAAAAAACATTGAACTTTCGTTGTTGTCGTGGTTTTGTTAAAAAAAACAACATCTGTATGAGGTTATCAACGAGTGAGCCACGAGAATAAAATTCTGTGATCTTCCCCAGAAAATAAAACATGGGACAAAAAACACATCCAGCGATATGGTAGCATTGTGAAATAACGAGATTTTCCCGAATCGAGTCCGAGAACAGTGAAGTTGAAATTTTTTTACGAGCTTGCCCGAGCAGTAAAACCTCGACATAAAATACAGGAAATCGTACGTGCTGTATAGAGACAATATTTTTTTTTTTTTTTTTTCCGAAAATATTGTTATTTTCCTACTCGAGAATTTTTCACGTGTATATTGTATATATCTACGGTTCTGGATAAGAAATTGATAATAATTTTGAATTATTGCGATAGGTGATAGGTTTTAAAATTCTTAGATAACTCCGTCTCACACCCGCGAACACGTGTGACACGGGTTTATCTGTTTATCACGGGGATATCCCCGGTGGCTTTTTTTTTCTTTCGTAATCAAAGCGCGTCGATTGTATTTATCCGACGGCTTATCGAAACAAAGAAAAAAAACGTGAAAGAAGTCATTTCGACTCATCGATTTGTTCGCAAGCCATTGAACTGTCTTATTCTTCCTACCGGAAGTACCGGAAGTATATTAAGTGCAATCTTTAAGTCACAAAATCGAACACTTTTGGCATATACAATTAATTCAATATAATTCTTCCATCGATCGACGAGAGTCATTATTACTTAAGCACGAAGTAATAATAATGAGAATAATGATATTTTTTTTTTCGGAATACCGAAATATTTTGGCATCCGTGATACAAGAGTCTCCCATCGATACGGTTTAACACTCAAGTAGTCTGGTGCGGCATTTTATCGTCCTCAAATGAATTATGAAACAAGAGGTTATAATGCTGGATGAGGGAAAGTGCGAACGACCTAAAAGAATCCTGGAAGAGGATTGTTAATTTTTAACCAGGCATCAAATTGACATTGCAATAAAAATTTCTTACGGGTATCTTATTTTAAAAAAAATTTATTTGCCATTATTTAAAATATCGAAAATCCCCAAAGTCTCGATTCTCTGATGGGATAACATGACGAGCGCGATATCGAATTTTTAATCACGAATATTAAAAATTAAAATTTGTACCACTTCGTTAGTACGAACTGTTGCATTTTTCAGATGTTATTGGATAGCAGCACATTTTTCCACCTCGGAACTTTAGACAAATTTGAGTAAGGCCTAGTTTTGGAGTTGCGAATTTTCCAAATATGCAATTGGTAAAATTTATAAACTTCATCGGTCATGAATAATAATAATTCCAATAAATTATTAATGAATTACATTGGAAAAAATAATAAATTTTCCATCGAATCATGGGTAAAATTTTATTTTCGTAAATAATATGAAACTGATTCATCGATATGTACTTCATGAATGCGTAGGAATTTTTCCAACAATTTTCTCTCTTTTCTCTCTTGAGAATTTCTCAAAGGCCGTATTGATAAAACTGTGTGTTCGTTCAATGACCCGGACATGCTTCACGAATGGAATGCGAGGGCGTATAACCTTTCGATGAATCTCCTCCACCAAATTATCTATTCGGAAAAATCGACAAATTCATTTCATATAATGAAAGAATTAAAAAAAATTTACGGCAAATTCGTTAAATTTTTCGTTCCCTAATTCGTGAACAATTTTTCGGCATATCATCATGATATTCTCGGCATCCTCAAAATGATTCATTTCCTTTCGGACTGTATTTCGCGTATCGCGATGTACGTAAATTTTAATCCGTTCAAACGCACTTTTGGTTTGGGAATGCACGGGAGTTGCATCCTTGAAGTTTGAGAACGGACAAAGCCAGACTACCAAAGTGTTAATTACGTACGAAAAATTTGAAAAAAAAAAGTAACGTCGAGACGTGATTCTTACCTGCAGTATTTCCTCGTGTACGAGGACGAGACAATGGGAGCGTGTGACGATTGTCGTCGAAATTCCCGAAGAACAAGATGCGTTTCTCCAGCTTCACGGAGGGGCGGAGGTGGGGGGGGGGGGGGGATTCACAATATCACAGGCTTTATCACAGCACGTTAAGAGTTGAATACAATGGAGCGTGGGAGAAACGAGTGAAGGGATGCCAAAAAGGTGATTTCACACACGACTGACTCACGAATAACGAGACTGCACGCGCACAAACGTATACGTGGACACGTCTTTGCTTCTTGACTCGCATTCATGCATTTGCATGCATACGCATTATACCTACATACATACATTTATACATATATACGTATATATGTATGAGACCATTAAGAGCTTTTTCGTTCGCAAACGCGATAATGTATTATGCCGGGCGGTCGTGCATGACACTTCGAGATGCGTTCTCTCGCGGGCGCGTTCGCGCTGTATTCTCTCACCCTTCTTATTTCTCTCTTTCTCAATCTCTCTCCGTGGACCTCTCCGTGGCTCTTATATTAGCGGTAGTATTTCACTCACGGGAGAATCTTTTCACGAATCGTTTGGCGGACGCGAGATTGTTTCGGAGAGAAACGCGGGTGGATTTTCTTTTTTCGTTTTCCTTTTTTAATATTTTTTTTTTATTCGACCGACGAGACAGCCTCCGTGAATGCCCGTGTCTTTCCGTCTCTTTCAATCGATCTTTTTTTTCTTTTTTTCTGTTTTCTCTCGTAAGTAAGAGAGAACGGAGCACAGATCGACCGGTCAGTTGGCAACGTGGTCTTCGTAACTGGCTACTTTCTCGCCTATTTAGATTCCACGTTCTCTACTTTCGTTTTTTTTTCCTTTTTTTCTTTTTTTTTTTTTACTCTTTATCTTACGTATGCATCATGCATATATTTATAAATATATATTTTTTTAAAATAAAGTAGTCGAAGACAATGGATTTATATCCGAATACGTAATGATTTATCCAAAATTCTCAAAACAAAAAAAATGTTTAACGCTTAACGTGAGTTTCTTAGATCGGCTTATCGGTTTTTTTTTTTTTTAATTTCTTTCACGCTATACAATTTCGGCAACTCGCGACGTTACCCATTTTATTATTTTTATTATTAAGCTCTCCCCGTTGGTTTACTCGAGGCCGTTGCTTACGTTATCGAGTTTGAAAATTCTTCGTTTCTCATTGGACAAATCCAGAGAAGGAAAAAAAACCAACGTTCGTGATTACGTAACCTTTTTTTTTTTAAATTTCAGTCTTTCCTCGTTTCATCGATGGTCACAATGAAACGTGACGTTTTTTTTTTTTTCACTATTTAACGCTGCTCACTCGCGTTTGATTCACGCTCCAAGCGCGCTGCACAATTTTTTTTTTTTTTTTCGACGTTAGCACGCGATCGCTCGTATGCCACTGAGAGAATATTCCGTGTTGTGAATATGATATATATATTTTTTTATTTATTTTTTTTTAATCCCGGCGCTTTTACAAATTTATTTATTAACAGACCGGGAATTAATTTTTTGTATTTCTTTCAGTCTTACGGAATTATTTCAAATAATATCAAAAAATCTGTAGATACATATGCTTGTATTAGTATGATATTTATTTAATATTATTCCTCGAAGTATCAACAAAAATAATGAAAGATTGTGCAGCCATGATTAAATTTTTTTTTTTCTTCAATATTAATTGTGACGATGAAGCCACGAAATACGTATAATTTGTTTCTTATTATATGTGTATATTGTCCGTAGAAATAATATTTAAAGATAATTTGAAGAGAAGTATTCGCGTGAGCGTGAGGAGCGACAGAACGCGCGTCCTTTCACCCTCGCGTACACTGGAGCACTGACCAAGCTCCACGAGTGACGGCGGCACACGGGTATCCTCTCCCCCCCATACCGCCAACAGCAACTCCGCGCCGTCGTCTTTTTCGGTAGATTCGTGACTCGCGCGATACGAGCTGAGTGCCGAGTCCGTGACTCGAGACCCGAGAGAGAAAGAGAGAGAGAGAGAGAGAGAGAGAGAGAGTGTCTCGCGGCGCGAACTATGCGCGATCGCTCTGTGACGAGAGAAAGGACTCATTTGTATACGAAAACAAAAAAAACAGATCCAAGTGTACACAGATCCTAGTGTACGCGCAGTTCCAAGTATACACATCCAAATTTTCACAGATACAAGTGTACACTGATCCAACAGTACATAGTTTCAAGTATACGCAGTTCCAAATGTGCATATCCGACTTTACACAGATCCAAATGCATAAAGATCCAACTGTACACACTCCAAGTATACGCAGTTCCAAGTACACACAGATCCAAGTACACACAGATCTAAGTACGCACAGATCCAAGTACGCACAGATCCAAGTACACACAGATCCAACTGTATACATGGATTCAAGTGTACACATCCAACTTTACCCAGATTCAAGTGTACACTGATCCAACTGTACACAGATCCAAATGCATAAAAATCCACCATGTATATACGCAGTTCTAAGTGTACACATTCAACTTTACACGGATTCAAGTATATGCAGATCGAAGTGTACACATCTAACATTACACAGATCCAAGGGTACACAGATCCAAGTATTTGAAGTTCCAAAAGCGTACACATCTAACTTTACACAAATTCACGTGTACACTGATCTAACTGTACACAGATTCAAGTATACGTAGATCCAAGTGTACACATCCAACTTTACGTAGATTCAAGTGTATACTAATTCCACTGTGCACAGATCCAAGCGCGCACAGTTTCAAATACACACATGCAGTTCCAACTGTACACAGTTCAAACCACTCATAGATTTAAAACCGTGTACAGATCCAACCCTGCACTGCACTCATTCGACGATGTAGAGACCCATGTGTGCACAGATGTAACTGTACATAGATGCAAAGGCGTAGAGATCCAATTGTACGTAGATCTAACTGTATGTACACAGACCCAAATGTGAAAAGATCGAACGAAAAAGTCGCTAAAAGTAAAATTTCCATGATTTCATTTTCCTATTCCGTCCGCTTGCATCATTACAAATAGCTGAATAAACTTTAAGTTCGATTTTATCGCGATACTTGTGCCTTGAACGAGAGCTTGACTGTCTGCGCTGGCTCGTTATTACTTAACATGCCAACACTCTCAAAACACCGAAGTCTATGTACAAGCAGTACATTTTTTTCGAGGTCCATACGAGACCAGCACTCTCGTATAATCTTCCTTTTGTGTACCTAGATTCTTAGTAACGACGAAAGTTAGGTTAACAAAATTTGACTCTCCATCCGGTAAATCGTTATTCTAAAAATCTCGCTATTGTCAACCTGAGCTGTAGCGATTCTTTTTAGCCCAAAAATTTTGGGAAACCACGATTCTTCGGTGAGCCTAAATTTTGGCAAAATGTTGACCGATATATGGTGTGCGAAGAAACGGTGCCATTGATGAATACAATCGAGGCAAATCGGTCCCTGAGGCGATTGCGAGAATTAACGTTCCAATATCTACAACGGTTAGCACGTACTAGATGAATATTTAATGCGACTTATTGATCTTTATTTGTAGAACTGATCTATCACAACGTCATGAATTTAATAGGTTAATCGTTCGGAGAGTAAAACGTCTTCTCCGTTTATGATTGTAAATAATTTCTAGGATCTCAGCGACGCTAATAGTGAGTCGTCGATTGAAACACGGCTGACAGACAGTTGGGAGGGGGGGGGGGGGGGGGGGGGGCACCCGGATCCCTCTCGGCTCTTCGCGTCCGCGCGAATTTCTCTCTCGCTCTCTCTCTCTCTCTCTCTCTCTCTCTCTCTCTCTCTCTCTCTCTCTCTCTCTCTCTCTCTCTCTCTCTCTCTCTCTCTCTCTCTCTCTCTCTCTCTCTCTCTCTCTCTCTGCCGCATTCTCGCATGCTTAGGTTCGCACCAGGCTCATGGCTGGGGCCATACCTACTCTATAGTACCTCTGCCGCGTGTATGCGTATGGAACGCCATTCGCTTGGAAGGACGACTCAAGGCCCTCAAGGCCTACCGCTTTTGTCAGCTGATTTTGCCGGTAGCATGCGCCAGCCGGGGGCTTCGACTCGTAATCAGAGAGGGAGAGAGAGAGAGAGAGGGCGTGAGAGGTGGAGATAAAGCGACTCATTCGGAATTCCCACGAGACACTCGTCATGTCGGTGTATTTTTTTTTGTTTTTTGTACAAATAAAATTCATAGTAAATAAAAAGTAAAAAAAGATATATTGACTATTTGATTGACAAATTATTCAACTTTTGATGGTTAATTTCGCAAATTAATCAATTATGATTTGTTGATTTTATCAATTAATTATTTATTATCGAGCACAAAACCTTCTCTGATTTTCATGAACCTGTATCGCGGTATAAACGGAAAAAAAATTGAGGAATACTTGAAAAAAAAAAGTCAATAATTCAATAAAAAATGTACAATTTTTCAATGGGATTTTCTAGACCCCAGAGCGATAATCTAGAGAGGATTAAACTCCGTCATATTCATTCGTACGATATATCGGACGTTACAGAGTTTGCAACTTGCAGCAAGAAAATTTAATGTAACAGTAAACCCATCTCTTAGACACCACGCAGGGTAAAAAAAAAGCAGCCGAAAATTTTTGTTGCGGGATTGATGAATCTAGTTAACTGCGCGCACAGCAAAGTACCGAACTTTGATCTAATAACGATTCGCACGCGATCGCGATTATATCTTCATTGGTGCGGATATAATCGTGGCCTCGCACGACTTGTCTCGTGTTTGCTTCAACATATACATATTATACCCTCAGTCAAGACTCAATGCTC
The DNA here is from genome assembly GCA_963564615.1 of Rhorus exstirpatorius. Taxonomy (NCBI): domain Eukaryota; kingdom Metazoa; phylum Arthropoda; class Insecta; order Hymenoptera; family Ichneumonidae; genus Rhorus; species Rhorus exstirpatorius. The sequence continues at coordinate 19,558,349 of OY751315.1, forward strand.
TTTCTCAACCTTTCATACGGGCGATTGAAACGCCTCGCTCTTTTTTTTTTTTCACGGCGATGCAACGTTATAGCGGTGTCATGGGCGGCAAGGGGCCCTGAAAACGATGCACGACGAGAGCATCAACGCTCAAGAGAGCTCTCCGGCAAGACAGAGAGAGACAGATGAGATAATAACCAAACGAAGTTTCGGGTGGTTCGTACAGAGGTTGAGCGGTTATTAACCGCGTTCACGAAGACCACGCGGTGTGCCCCACGCGAAGGCTTTTGGAGATGGATTGATCGCTACACAATCTGGCAGCATAGCGATCCTTATTATAGTTTCCCTCGCTCCGAGAGGCTCGGGCGATAATAGGTCATGCTTCTCTCACTGATATCGAGTTTTCCACGAGTTATTTTTCAATCTATACAGATATGGAGGGGAAAAATATGTTTCAAAATCCGAAGAATGAACAATCACTCGCTAATCTTAATTATCGGTGTTAATTGGCTCGTTGCTTGTACCACGCGGATGATGAATTTATAAATGTCCACAAAAATACCGAGGAGGCTTCAGCGATACAATCGATCAATCAGATAAAGAGCAGACGCGACGTGTCGATAAATTTTCAACAAATCGTTGGATCCGAATACCTTCGTGAGGATCTTTTACATTTTTCCGGATACGAAATTGTGGGGAAAGTAAGATCGATTTGTTGCAGTTTGAACGTGATTGCAATGTCGATATTAACATTAACGTCAATGTTAATATTACATATTAGCCAGTGGCATTATCAGTTATAGGAATTTTATATTTATCAACAATAACGTAAAATATACATGAACCTGTGTATTCGTTGCAACATTACAAGACAGTACGCATATGCTAAAAAGGAGTACATTGCAACCTCTGAATAAGTCCTCTCCGAATAAGAACGCTGCCCCTAATCTTCGTTCGAAACCTGCCCCCACTACTTTGCGCGATTGCAAGCGTTCCTATTTGGAGGTAGAGCCGAGAATTATTTGTGGCGAGTTCGGACCGCGGGTCCGGGGGTAACTCATTTCTCATAATTATATTCCCCTACGAGCCCGAGTCCGGTCTTATTCGGAGGCTGTACTGTACTAACTGTACACACTACCATCTAATGGTATTAAGTGGGAAAACAGAGAAAAAAATGGACTTAATGCTAATGCGAATAACCGCGAGTCTTATTGCCGTGAGGTGAATATTGCCTCGAGGATTGCTATGGGAATTGACTTATTTGCTTGTCAGGACACAGGCATGCATAGCCAGAGAAGCAGAGGACGAAATCGAAAATTGGGAGACCATCGCGGTCTGTCGTGTCTGTACTATATCTACTTCGAAAGCCCCCGAACCTAATTCGCCTCGTCAGACTCACGACAGTGGGCCACTGAACAATACAGCCTAGGGCACGCATGTGTAGTCGGCGCAAGAGGTTGTACAAGAGAAAAAAAAAAGAGAAAGATATAGACAGAGCGAATATCTCTCTTGTCCGGGATTGCCATCAGCTTCCCGGTTCATTTGCCACTATACGATGAGCCACCGCTGTCTACTCAAACATTCGCATTCTGGCTCGAAACGAATATGCTTGATTTTTGGCTCCAGAGGAATCCCGGAGTTCGTATTTTGCCGCGAGCCCGTGGATTATAATCCGCTATTCTCCCTTCTATTTCCCCCGCATATTTTATCCAGCAAGTAGAATATCCACGATCCGTCTTTACTACGCAACATACCGATAGAAAAAAAAATGTAAACTCGTTTCGAGACTCTATAACCCAACCTCTATTAGGTGTATCACAAATGGGCACACGTTTACAATGAAAAAACCATCGAAAAATGATGCCACGACGAGAAAAGTTAATGAACCCGATTACATCTTCAAATTACGCGAGAAATCCTACAGGGATAAAACGATTGTGTGTAAATTTCCCTGCGCTAGTATTTTTTTTTTTTTTTTTTTAATTCAGTCCGAGAGTCGATTTGGCATGGAGTGTCCCAAACCATTCTTTCAAAATAAATTTTAAAAAATGATCGAAACAGTGCACGATTTAATTATTATTAGATAATACATTATTGTCAATTCAAAAAATTCAAAAAATAAGATTTGCTCCTAGCACTTTCATTTTAGTAGCTTCTGTCTTCGGGCGGAGTTCAATTTTTTTTCTAACCAAGAATTGAATGTCCTGAGGTGAAAAAAAATTTAGAACGGTTAAGAGTTTCGTTCATTTTTTTTTTTCGAGTTTTTTGGGAATTTTGAGAAATCTAAAAAAAATTCAATGATAATTTTCGTGTTATCCTTGATCGCAGACCCCGAGGGTCAAGGCCAGGATTTGAAATAGAATGCACCATATGTTACACACTTTTGGTACAGAACCCTTCAAGCATATATTCGCCAATTCATTTAAACCACTCTAAGTTGCTGGTATACAATTGCAATTGGATCGCAATTGAATCGGTTATTTCCGTATAATGGGGTGAGGACCTTTCCGAGTATGTATCTTTTGACTTTTGCCGATGCACTACTACTCTTTATGCATTTTCTTCGACCGGAAGGCAAAGGGCGTGCAAGGGTGCAGCGAAAGTTTTATAAAGAACGGAAGAGATCGATCGGTGAATACAGTCGAAGCTCATTATTTGCAGCGATGATGGATAAACGTCAAATATGAGATTGGCTTATCACAGGTGCGTGGTTTTCGCGCGACATCACAGACACGATTTGACGTAGGACTAGAATCAATCGGGCAGCACACTGTCAAATATGAATAGATCGAGTACGAAGGCTTCTACTTTAGGTCTGTAGGTACACCTATACCCCGCTTATATAGGTGTACAAACATACACCTATATTTTGAATGCTAGCAAATAAAAGGGCGTGAGCCACATTACTTTCCGTGTCAAATCACGTGAAGCTATACGTCCTTTTGTTTACCAATTTTCCGTGTATGCACAGACCATCGGCAAACAAAAAGACGTAGCATCACGTATACAAGATGTATTCAAGAGTGCATGTGTACTTTATATATATATATATATATATATATATATATATATATATATATATATGCATAACGTACCATGTACTCTTGAATCGTAATCTAATCTCAGCAGGACTGTACGGATCCTTCGCGCGTGGCTGGCTAAGAAAAATAATATTAAACCCCCCATGAGACACGCACACACGACATCGAGTCGTATTTTTTCTCGTGTCTCCTTCTCTCACATTTCGTCTCTCCGTCTCTGTCATTGTATGTATATGCTTTTTTCTTTTATTGCTGTCACTGTACACAAATAATAACTGCGTGAAATGCAGAAAATATCTGATTCTCCTTTTGTCGACCTCCCTCCCACAGCCTCACCGGAGCCTTTCTCTCTCTCTCTCTCTCTCTCTCTCTCTCTCTCTCTCTCTCTCTCTCTCTCTCTCTCTCTCTCTCTCTCTCTCTCTCTCTCTCTCTCTCTCTTATTTCTGGAAAACTTGAACTCTCCATCCTAACTTCCTCTGCCCTTCTATTCACGTGATATGATACACTGCATCCTGTAAGATGTACCAAACATGCTGTAGTGATCCTATGCGCTGGGCGGGCTTATACGAAATGTAATATACGAAATGAGAAGAAAGATTTTCTTTGTGAGAAGCGAGAGTGCATACGTATAGAGCAAACAGAATCGTATAAGCGTATCGAGAAAGAGGATGCAATTGCAAACTGAGATGAGCTAGAATTCGTGTTACACGGTGCTCCGGCATGCACGAGAGCACCACCCTTCTTTCTTATCGATTTTCTCGATGACCCTCTCGTGAATGCTGTAACTCGTATGCAGAAATAGAACACGATTCGAACGGATAAAAATTGTTCAAAATTATTTTGCGAAAAAAAAAAGATTAATAGCACACTCTCGTGAAAGATGAAAAATATCGCCGTAGCCTTTCTGCACGGAAAAAAAGACATTTCAAGAAATAATAACTAAAATTTAAAAAATACAACGATGAAGAGAAAAAAATGCAGTTTAACACAGTAAATTAATCTCTTTACAGTGTTTTGATGAAAAAGTTATGTGCGGAATATACTTCTGTACTATCTGTATAACCATATTTGCTGGTTTAAACTGTAAAAACAACTATTTCCACTTCAAAAATCAAAAGAATTTCAGAAGTTTTTCTCCTGAGAGGCAAAATTTTTTTCCGTGTGTTGAAAGAAATTCATTAATATCTATTTAAAAATTTATTCTCAATAACATTTTCCAGCCCCGCCATTTTTCGCTAGCAATATCTTCATGAATTAAAATCGTCATCTCATACGGTCAAGACAAATCATCGTTATTTCATTCATTTTTCAAAATTTCAGCTTTTATAATTTTATAACCACCGTCAATGCATCGTGTCAGGATTTGAATAAGAAAAAAAAGTTCGAGTACTTGAGTGCGCGCGAAATATGTTTTCGCCCCCGATGTTCAATCTGAAGTTTCGCGTGCATCCACCACACAAACCTCTGTCGTTTATATTCTCGCTCCGATCCAAAAATTCAATCTTGCGAAAGAATAAAAAATCGAAATGCAACGATCTGGCTAGCCAAAGCATATTAGGCACCTTCGTTTGCTGACTATAAAGGAGCCGCTATGTGTATGGAGAATTTCATCCCAATTCGTACCCAGCTCTGACCCTCAATGTTCTCTTTTCGTGCATTTTTCACATCGTGTTGCATATATAGGTCACACGATGAATACTGTAAATTGAGTATTGGATTAAGAGGAAACGAAAAAAAAAATATTGAAATTGAATTGATTTGAATTAAAAAAAATAATTGAGTAATTATTTTGACGGTGGATTACTGGTGTAGTTCCACTTCAAGTTCTATGGAGATATGCATTTTACGATAAAATAAATAATGTTGGATAAATTAAAAAATTTAGCAATCATCTATCGCGAAAAGCATCATTTGAAAAAAAAAAGAATATTAAAGAACACTTACGCTATAAAATTGAGGGGAAAAAAATCCTTTTTTTCTGAAAATTTGATTAAAATGCTTTTTGTAACGCGACACGCAATGTACTTGAGTAATTTGAATAGAGAAAAAAATTTAGAGGGCCAGATTGTTTTCGGAGCGAAATAGCCCGTATACATATTTACAGGAAGCCTTTTGTCACAGCATCTTTTCTTTTCTCTCGCTCTTTTCTCTGTGCGCGTGTGTATGTGTCGTCGGGTGAAACGAGCAAAATATTAACCCCCGATATCTCTCGTTGCATATATATTGCGATTCGGGATGATCATGAAATCGCATGAGTAAGTATAATTAGGATCAAAATAAGCCAAACATGTAGAATTTGAAAATTGTTTCGACTAAAATTGAATCTCATGCTCGACTCAAACACGACTCACTATAGAATTAATTTTAATTCAATCGATTCCTATGTTTGGTTCAAATTCCGAGCCATATCCTCCGATAATTTGTCTGTTCAATTCGAATAAATCTTGATTCATTCGAATCTTATTCGACTCGAATGAAATTTATTTCAATTAAATAAAAATGCATTATGCCCAGTTGTATCGCGATTCTAGATAGAACTATAATTTATTCTCGATGTAATTGTTTTTTTTTTTTCCAAGTTTTTATTATATGATGGTCCAGAGGAATTTCGCGTGAAGAATATTATCATGACGTGGTATTTTTCTTCCAGGCTCGTCGAAATGAAAATCCCGGTGACAAAGAATATTTTGCGATTGTAATTTCGCACGATCGTTCTCATTTTTACCGTGTTCCATGTGCTTTTGGCATGACTGGGCACCTTGCTCGATCCAAGAGAGTGAACCAATGAATCTGTAAGTTTAATTCCGGAGCTCGAAGCAAGGCGAGAGAAAACGACGGTTAGTGAGAATTCCGTCTCCTCTGGAACGTCGAGCCAACTTGATTGCTTTCTATCGTTCCGGAAAGACGAAATGCTAATTTGAATTACAATTCTGTCTTGTTCAACTAGTTCGCCCTTTTTCCCGAATTTAATGTCTTTATTCCCTGCTTTTTTTTGTCCATCTTTGGATTCCAAAGACTACGGAAATCCCGGACGACGAGATGAATATCTCAAATGAGAAACATCTTTTTTTTTTTTGAGTTTCCAGTCGATCAGTTCACGGTCGACATCAGCCGTGGACATCGTGTACAAAGAAAAATTGCTCGATCGTGATTTTTGGCACGCAGACAATCGAATATATCTGGTATCTATAGGAGTAGTTACTCAGGTGGTTACCGTTTCTTTCTTTTCTCTTGAACGCTCGAAATTTCAAAAATTTCAAGCTATTAAAATTCTCAATACAGATAAAGTCGAGATTAGCGAGGCTTCCTATTGAATTGAGTACGAATCGAGAAAGGATACATCAATGAATCAATCCACAAAACAATGAAACAACGAGTGATTATCCTCGAACAAACACTCCTCCAGTTTGTAATTTCTTCATTGATTTCTTATAAATTTCTTGTGTGTTTATGACCAGGAAGTTTGTCTATCAAAAAGCAGCACGAGATTGAGAAGTTGTTCCATACAGTGGGGATCCACTTTAACAGCATTATATTTATTTTTAATTCATTTTGTAACTTTTCATTTGATTTTTCATTTCCATCGCTGCAAAATTCATCGATATTTCTGGCTATGATTTGCTCCGAGAGTGAATCGAAAAGCATTCACTGATGCACAGCGAAAACTTTCTCTAACCCATTGGGAGGCCACATGATAGTCTCTCGCATTGTTATCGGTATCGAGCCTGAGCCTTTACCTTTTATACAAATACACATATACATTAGACATTATATATCTGTCTATGTAATATATAAATATAGAGGTGCATACGATACACAGGGTACACTGCGACTCTGTCTTCTTTCTCTGCACTGTATTAAATTTCCATTTTCCACAGACGGCGCGCAATAATAACACACTATGTAAGGGAATAAAGTTGAAACGCGCCTGGGCTCTTTGTAACGCTTCACAGCAAGGGGTCCAGCACCGAAGCAGCGAGAAGCCCCTACTTCTACAACCCACTTCTAACCCGCGATTCAACCAAGTCGAGCTTCAGCACAATGGATACTCGCGAGAGGATACAATGGATTTCATCGTGGAAGGAATATACGAAAAAAAAAGTCACCCACGTGACGGCGAAAGAGCTTCGGCTTTCGAGACCCGTGAGAACGAGAGAGAAACACGATGAATGGATTATTTTTTTTGCCCTCGTGTATCTTGAAATTATCGTCAAATCGATTAGAGGTCACACAGCTATAAGTGAATTTTAATGGCAAATCTTGATGCACGCGAGTCTTTAGTTGATTTGGGAGATTGATAGGCCAAAAAAATTTCGTTTTAAAATAATTACCCGCATATTTTATACGAATGGTCGGTTTTTATTTCGAAAATATTCCCTCCCCGAAATTAATACTTTCGATCTGTAATTTAATGAAAATTAACAAATCTTAAAATATCCGCTGAATTTTCGGATATTTTGGGCTTCATGAATAACTACATCGCATCGTTTCGCGAGAGAACGGCTCTGACGCGTTCGATGGAATTTCTATGGAAGCTAAATTTCTCCTGGCAGCAAACGCGTATGTGTGTGATCCATCTTTCGATCCCGTAAACGAATTTTCGTCGTATTCTATTGCCGTGTATTATTAGGGCAATACCGTATATTATTAATTTGCACATAACGCGTAAATTATTCACGTTTCCATATCTCGTGTACAGTTTCAGGATAGTGTATACAGAAATAAATCCCCCCCCCCCCTTCCCGCTCTGGGTACGCTTGATTTGGCCAATAACCTCGAGCACATTGGGTGCTTTTAGACAAAACTTGAGAAATCTCATTGCGCCAATGACGCATATTCCGAATCTATCGGCATCGCGAGAAAAGTTAAATCCTGAGATTTTAGCCATGAAAAGTCAAACTCGATTGTGGTTGACTGCAAGTGGAGTAATAAAGGTTTGAAAATATCATGGGATATATACTTGCACCATAGCCTGCTCAGAAAAGGTTTTCGATCACTATATTAATCACCATAATATTAATTATAATTGCATGAGATAATAATTTTCCATACGATCACGATTGCTTGATAACGGATTTTTGTCCGCTTTGGTAAATCGAGTGGAGTATATTAACATGCACACGAAATTCGGTCGTGATGCCATTCGTGTGTTAGATCGTCCAAACACGTTAATTATCTGCCACGAAACAATTTACCATCGAACAAACATCGTGAATTTTGGATAAATTAAATTTATCGAAGCCCGGAGTCAAGTGTAAATCACGAAGTGATGCTTAATTATGGTGTCAAATGTCTACATGCAATGTCATCAACCCGTAGATGCAATTATCGTATATATATATATGTTCCATATCTCGGAAAGAAGTTTCTATATTCAGTTTCCACATGGCTGAGCAAAATTATCGCTATATCGAGCCCGAATATTCCCAGAGAAAAATTAATGCCTGAGAAAAGAATATTTATAGTACTTTTTGGTATTAGCTTCGTCGACGTCGTCATCGTCCTGTGGCTTACGTATCTTGCCACAGGACGAAATGGTTGAATCCTCTCGCTCTCCTCTCTCTCACTCTCTCTCTCTCTCTCTCTCTCTCTCTCTCTCTCTCTCTCTCTCCTCTTTCTCTCTGCTCGAGACGAGAAACCACAAATTCTCGGACGGTAATCGGCGATTTCCGTCCCTAGATTGTCCGATTTCGCGGGTTAGCTCTCGCGGCCTTCTCTGTATATCTGGGCAAGTCCTTCCACTCGTTCTTCTTCTTTCCGCTTGCCGCCGCCTTCACCGCCGCGTATAAGCCACTCTCTTGCCGAAAGCCCAAGATGAATTTACGGTGGCAGAGTTTCGCAGTTGCCCACGATAGTCGCGCGGCCTTTGTTCAAGCCCGGACTATACATTATACACACCCGGGGCCATCCGCGCGGGCATCCGGAAAATAATTGTGTCGATTATCTCGTGGTCGTCTCTTGGCACCCGTACGATTCCCAAATCTCCGCTATTATATATAGGATACGTATACGCACACAAATTTATGTATGAGTGTATCCAGCTACCGAAAATTATAATTATGCCAGCGAAAACGTAGAATGATTCATATGTGCCTACGAGATTTAATCATACGGATATATATATATATATACGCCATTAGAAATATTTATTGGGGATGCGAGGGAAAAGAGGCTTTCTCGACGGGGAGGAGAAGTTTTGCGAATGAGAGAAAACTGCGAGGAAGAAAGTTTACCAATTTACGAATTCTTTGGTGGATCGTAATGCCATTGGACATCCGGCTATGTATATATAAATGTCATAAGCTTAAATCCGAAAAAAAAATTTCTTATTGACAAAAATAAATTGATCGATACTTATTTTTTTTTGTCGCTCATCATTAGTCTGATTCCAGAGTTTGCCCAGGATTTTAAGAGGCTGCCGAAAATTTTAATCACCGGATCTATTCGTAGATTGTTCATTTTTATTCTTGAATATATATGTACATTGGCATCGTCGGGGCAGGCTATCGCGCGTCCATTGACGTACGCGGGAATTATATAAATTTCGTCATTATAATACATACATAATTGCCTACATGCACAAGCACCTATTATGCATTGAATAATTCTTTACTCCAGCCATTATATTTTCAAATATTTTCCATGTATTATACATCTGAATATTTTCTAAAACATTTACGAAAGCAAACGTTTTTTGGACCGTAGCCTAGAGTCGGTATTTTTTGTTTGTTCATGGGGCACCACGGCGATCGGTGTGTATCAACGAATTTTTATTCGAGTCTTTTCTCCTCGTATAAAAATATATTTGACCACAGAGTCTTTATGACCTAACGGTATAGTTTTGCAATTCTGAGAAAACGATTCGTAGAAATTCCGTGATCCTCGTACATTTATTTCGTCAAACTCTTCGATCGTTCGAGGACACAATGGCATACACATAATATATATCCATTGCCGTCTCACGCGATTCAAGGATACCGTAAGGATATAAGTATTTATTCATGTATCTCGTGCTTCGTACCTTTCGTCATAGTTCCATTCGCATACAGAGCAAGAGTAATTTACGTGATTCTTTGGTGATACAATGCCAATAGAATATTCGAATATTTTTTTTTCAACTATATGTATTATGTGTATGTACATATGTGTATAAAACTGTATAGTGAGCTACCTCAATGTAAGATGTAGGTGTCATTGGTACGCGTGTTCCACTATACACACTACTATATATTATATAGTTTGTACTCTTCTACGAATCTTACCACTTGCTAAAGATACTTTCGAAAAGAATATTCGTCATAAGCTGGAGGACCCAGGCAACGAGTCGTTTTCTCCAACGAATAAACTTTTCTCTCCATCTCATATCTCGTCTCCTTCTGTCACAAAGAATTTCCCTTCTCCGCGAATATTTGGAGAAAATTCTCTCGTCTTTTCCTCTGGAGCATTACACATGCGTCTCCCCGGGTCAAATCAACCTGACATTTGGTTTAGCCACTTTTCATTTTTCCTCCCTGCTCTCCTTCAATCAGTATGCAGTGTGGAGGATTTCAAGAAAACACAATATATACCCATTTTCCGAATATTCTTACAAGTGGCTTAACTGTTATAAATATTTTACCTAAAGAAAACGCGGAGTTCATATTACTCGTTCTCGATTCTTTTTCTACTTGTAATTTTTGAGACCTCGCTCCATTTCAATAAAGCTTCAGTTTATGTAACACGAGTAAATGGATATTACAATAGTCACTCCGTCTATAAAAAAAATTATTCTTATTTTTTTTTACGCTGAAAAAAATGATTGCATGTACAATTGTATATTTGAGACAAAAATTGATAAGTCGTATATTTTCCGCAATATATATGCGCTAGTGAAATGAAATTTTGTCTTTAACGTGAAAATAAAATGCAATTTCATTTTTCATTGAATACCCCGGATGCTCCAATTTTCTTGAAATCATCTCGTTGCACAAGACCCTGCAGCTTTTATAATGTATCTCCGTCAGTTTCTTTTATTATCCTCCCCGTCTCTATTCTCTGAAATCCCGTCAAGTCCTACTTCACGGGCAGAATTCAAAAGCATCAAGTTTCATGCCTCTCTTAATCTCGATCGAAAGTTATAATCGTTAGCTCGGTGAATCTTCGTACATAGCAATTGCGCGGCAATGTAACGACAGTTGCAATCAGAATTTTGCGTATAATCATTAGGAAATCGAGATTGTTTTTATCAGAGGTAAACCGTTCTTCGTTGCTCCTCTTTTCTCGATCTTTCCGAGAGATCTGCAAGGATCCTCTTTAATGGTATTTTCCCTCTCCCTCTCTCTCTCTTGCTCTCTCTCTCTCTCTCTCTCTCTCTCTCTCTCTCTCTCTCTCTCTCTCTCTCTCTCTCTCTCTCTCTCTCTCTCGCATGCCTTCTTTCCCTTCGTTTCAGCGGTCTCTTTCCTCATTAAGATTAGTAGGTGTAATGAGAACCGAGGGCGCACAGTAAGTGGTCGTTTTGCCAACTTGCTTCTCTTCCGCGAAGGAATAATAACGATCCTTGGGAAAAGCACGCGCAAAAGTCACGAGTGTATGCCAAGTTGCGGCATCAACAATAACATGGAGAAAAGAAAATAGTTAGGAGTGAAGTTGTCATATTATATGCGGATCGGTGTGAGTAGGAGAATGAGGGGAATAAAAAAAAACACAAAAAAGGAAACTGTGTAAAACGTGTCTCCAGCTATGTATAAATCTGTATACGCACAGGAGTAGAGGATATTAATGAAACGACGAGAAGATGGTCTACGACCAGGCGAAGAAGCATTGAGAAAAGGGAGGAAATGAGGAAACGAAGCGGGAAAGATGTGGGAGGAGAGATAATATACCGCTACTTTTATCTATAGCAAAATAAGAAAGGGGCAATATCTTTTTCCATTCTCTCGTGGCCTGGATGATGGTGATACTGGACGTTTGCACGATCGCCCAGTCACTAACGCACTCAAATGCACACACACACACACACACACACACACACACACACACACACACACACACACACACACACACACACACACACACACACACACACACACACACACACACACACACACACACACACACACACACACACACACACACACACACACACACACACACACGCACACACACACATACATACATACACACACGTGCGCGCACACTCCACTGTGCATATGGAGTCGTTATACGTAACGGTTCGTGTGTTATGCTCATTCGAAGCAGGTCTATATTTTTTTCGCGTCCCGCGCCACACCACCGGGAGCATCAACCCCTGAGGGTCCAACGTCTTGGAAATGTCCATAGTAAGCAGTAGACTTTTAAAGCGTCGCGCGAAATGGGTCGTTGAGGGATATACTTCGTCAGCCCATCGGACCCCCAGGCGGACGTCGTCCACCGAACGTACATAGTCCAGTCATTCTAGCCAAAAAAGTAGATTCATATAATGCAATCTTCTACAGAATTGATTTTGCTTTTGGAAAAGGTTCAGAGGTATCTCTTGAGTATAAATTCAAGTTGGCGGAACGCGGGGGGGTCGAGCTTCAGCCACCATCTTGAAAAAAACGTTTTACCAATTATCTCGCGATCCGTGCATCGTACGACAAAAATAATTAAGACCATTTTTGTAGATAATAAAATTCTCTACAACTTTTATTTGAACTTTTTTCCTATATAGTGCATGGTTTTTTATTTACAGAGCGGAAAACTTTTCCAAACATCATCATTTTTACCGTTACATTAACCGTTAACTGTATATTTAGCAATAACCATGTTTGGAAAAGTTTGCCACGCTATGAATAAAAAACCATGCACTATGCAGGAAAAAAGTTTCGAATAAAATTTGTAAAGAATTTCATTATGTACAAAAAAAGTCCGCCATTTTTGTCGTACGATGCACGGTTCACGAGATATTTGATAAAACGTGTGTGCGCTTGACCCCCTCGCATCCCGCCAACTTAAATTTACACTAGAGGACACCGTTAAACCTTTTCCAAAAGCAAAATCAATCCTGTAGAAGATTGCAGAAAAAATGGCTAGAATTACTGAACTGTACAACATAGACGTTATGTATACTGATGTATACACAGTGCGATTGTTACGAATTTGGACCACCCTTTCCGTTTATTTTTTCTCCAAGGAATTGACTAAATGCAGATGAATCGATGCTCCATTTAATTCGAAGTGACGTTGCGAAAGAAAGGGTTTTTCAAGTATGTGTTTCGGGTATGACAAAATGTGTTGGCGCATGTTTGCGAAAAAGCAACAACAAAACATTGCATCAGACCTATTAGGTTCTTGGCATCAATTAAACTATATGATCCATCGGAATGAAAATTGTTGTGAATCATTGAGAATAATTGCAAATCTTTGTATCCAATTGATGACACGCAATGTAACGTGTAAAAACGTCTACATGGATAATCCACTGTCCATCAGATAACTCGCGCGCATCAACGGTTATAATTGAGGTTTTTCTGAGTCCATCGTATATGCCATTATTATATAGCAATATATAGTCAAAGCCTAGAGTTGTACGAGAGTTTTTTTTTCTACCATGGATTTCTGTCTGTCCATGGAACGCCGTGATATCCCCAAGTCTACTTTCCATCGCTTCGAATTCGTATACATGCTTATATATATCTATAGCATGTATACATATTTGTGTAAAGGAGATATAACTTCGATTGCACGCAAAATAGGGTAGTTCGGAATCTCATGTCGAGTCAGTCGGACTGAACGCATTCACTCGATGATCGATTAATTTCTTGTTTGAAATGAGAGTCTTCCACTCGGATGAGTCAATACCAAAAGTGAATTGACGAAGAGATAGAGAGAAATAGAGTCGCTCTGATACACGAAAATCCCCCATTTGCCACTGTAATAGTTCAAGCACGCAGTCACAGATGGTATATAAAGAGAGAGCGAGAGAAAGAGAGAGAGAGGCACAAAACGCGGGGTAAAGCCATTACAGAAAGCAAAGCGCGTAGGCGATCAAATTATAACGCACGAAATATTCGTTCGCTTGATAATCCGCGCAATAATGTTGCTACCGACCCGAAGGGGAAAGAGAGATAGATAGATAGAGAGAGAAAGAGAGAGAGTAAAGAGGATATACAGTACGGTCGCATTGCGCTTTTGATGCCCTTGCGCTTTTGCGATTTGCAAATTGTGCGCACGGTTATACGTATCTCCCGTTACCTGCCTACGGACTCCCTCTCGCGAGCATCCTCTCCTCGCGGATCACCGGAGCGAATCCGGATGATTCACGTTCCTCGGATATTGTGAGCTTTTCGCGATACAGAATCCGCGAATGATGGCTATATAGCGAGAGAGAAAGCAAGAGAAATAAAGCGAGAGAGAGAGAGAGAGAGAGAGAGAAAATTGGCTATAATATTGGCAAAGCCAACAGGTCAAGGATTATCGAAACGAGCTATAGAGGGTTTTTGTCCACAGTGTGTGACCTCATTTGTGCACGTTGCGCTTTTCAACAAACAAAAACAAACGTGCTGTGAACAAAAAAGAAAAAATTCATAGTTTCTCCACACTTCACTCTCTTTTTCTCACTGGTCGAAGGATATCGAACTAACGCGCCGACTGTTGAGCATGAGTCAGTTTTTGTTAGTCCCTATAGTGATAATATGAATCTCAATAAAATAAAGTTAACCGTATCGGCCACTTTTTCCGCAGTTTCCTTGTGCAAATCCCACACAGTGTATAATAGCAGATACGTTGGGAAAGAGTGGCCGCGGACAATACTCGGCGGGGTCACAAGGAAAGAAATGGACTAGGAAAATTCGAAGGGACAAGGGGATCGGATACGTATAAAAGGCGAATGACCCCGTGCGATTGGAAAAACTTTCTTTCATAAAAATCATATTCGACGAAAAAATATTCACCTTATGTATTGATTACATAAAATTTACGTAAAATATAAATAATATTTATCTTGTGCGGAAAAAATTTATATATTTTTGCGGATAAATTTTTTTCCGTATAATGGTGATCGGGCGAGAACGAGTATGCGGTTAGCAAAAATGGATTCTCTCTCCGCTTCATATCTGCCGGTATTCGGACATAACGTGTAATTTATGTTATAGCAAGTGGCATGTATATAATCTCGATAGTTTCAAGTTTTCATCTATTTTATCATTTTGCTTTTGATGATTCGATGAAAGAAACGAAAAATGAGATGAACATAGGGAATTTTCGATTCCCCGGAGCCAAAGGATTTCGGACGAAGATAATGTACGGTGAGTTTCGTCAGTCGATTTAATGAGATTCTCCCGTTTATGGGATTGCGCCAGACATGGGACAAACATACACCATCAGAAGATAAACAAAGACAGAGAGAACAAACGTTTGTACATAATTCAAGAGAGAGAGAGAGAGAGAAGCACGGACCGAAATCACAAGCATGGTTCTCTCACAAAGCGAACTAAATATCTAGTACATACGGTAAATTCACACATATATATATATATATATAGTACATGTCACAGTATTATATAGTTATATATATACCAAAACCTCTTATACTTCAGCAAATATACGCGAGGGTAGCAGCTGCCTTTGTATAATTCAATTTGTATCATTGTTGCATCGTGGCCTCTGCGCGAGCCATTTTCCGGGATATACTATAATAACGGATTTATCATCATAGGAGGTGAAAGACCTGAACGTTTTCGATGCGAACTCCACTCTCCACCCGGTATCAAAATGACCCAATTTTCATTTATCGCTAATTCTTTTGCCACGAAAGCATGATACGGAAATTCCGTTCGAGATGATCATCAAAATTGACAGCAAGAGCAGGATTTTAAAAAAACCTAGTGGTGCGTGTCCATAATCCGAAAAGTCAAATTATTCGAATGTCCTTTCTCTTCAAATTCGCTATCAAACACATCGTTGTAATCTGTATTGAAGTTTCGTGCCAAAATTCATCTCGATATCTCGAAATTTGTTCAAGCTAGGAAGCAAACTTTCGAGCAATGCGTCGATGGCTGCTTCAAACGCGAATCATCCCGTGGATTATTCGTTTGTCGAAGTGTCGAATGGTGTCGACACCATATATTCGAATCGCTTCGCTAATTTAAATTTCGATGATCGCGTATGGAATTTAAAAAACAAGTGATATTCTGACAAAGGGCAATGATTGACTTGTGACGCGAATTTCATTCGATACTATTTACAGTTCTACTAGTACTACTTTACTAGTAGTACTTTACAGTTACTAGAATTACTAACTACTAACTAACAGTTAACTATTAACTAACAGTTACTACAGTACTAACTACAGTTAGTTAGTAGTTTTAGTAGTACTTTACAGATACTAGTTTACGATAATATTATACAGTTCGATACTATAATTATTATACCAACGCGAAAGCATTAAACCATCAGGCTGTTTACCATTGTCGCTATTTAATCGTCTACGAAGAGGTTTTCGATAAATTTCATTTCTTGCATATGGCTAAAATTGACAACTATACGAACGAATTGTGAGACGAAGAGAAGAAAAAAAAATATTTATGCTTTCGGTATAAACTCGAGTCGTAAAATCCCGGGTCGAAGACGAAATAGCTATTGGATTGTTATCTCAGTGAATTTTATTAACTCTCGAAGGGATCACGAGAGGATGTTCACTCGCTTTACCATGCATATATAGGTGTATAACTGCGAACATATATACTTATATAAATCGCTGTAGCATCGAGCTGCACCGAACACCTTGAGCCATATAACGTCGTTTTCGTCCTCATATACGTGCGGGAATGTCTTCGTTACGTACCGAACGTTCTGCGTATTTTCACTTTGTCTTATCCGGTCAAATCATGTGTTCATGAACGCTGCGAAACTGCAAAGGATGCATGTGTGTACGGGCGGACATACCTGTGAAAAATTCGATGCCGGAGAAACGCGCCGATGAGAAAAAAGATATGTCCATATACATATATACACATATCGTGGACGTGAGATTGGCGATATGCGACGAGAGAGGGAGGATGAACAAAAAAGAGATGAAGACAAAATAAGAGAAAGAGAGAGAGAGAGAGAGAGAGAGAGAGAGAGAGAGAGAAAATTAAAACGGAAATGGCTTCCCTTTTGGTGCGCCGCTGTTTGCGCAGTAACGAGGAAATCCCACAATCGGCGGCGTTCCCACGGGAGTCACGCGTGCTTGGTCCTGTGCATCGAGGCTTGAAAACTAATCGTTTAATTAATCCGTCCATGCACTGCCTGCATTTTTTTTCGACTTTTACGAATTCATTTTCTCCGTTGCGCCGTCTCGATCGTTTGAAATATGCAATAACTACCCGGAAACAGCACTCGTTGCCAATTCGTCTCGCAATTTTTACCATTTTCGGTTTATAATTATACGATTTTAATGTTTAAATGAAATAATTTACGGAATGAATAATTTTGAAGAGAGATAGCTCGAAAGTTACGGGAAGATTTCAATTCTCTCGTACTGAAGATTCAGCCAAAATTTTCGATCACGCGTTAATTTTTCTTATTGCCGAAAATGATATTTTAATGCTGTAATTAAAGAAAAAACAAAAAAAAAAAAAACCTGGGAAAATTAAAAATGTTCACATCGCTAGGTAATTATTTTACCTAGCGCATAAATCTTTCGCTATCGCGGAAGCAAAATTGGTCTAGAGCCTTGGAATTACTCTCGAATAGAGAAATCCGTGGGAACGATGATGTGGAAAATGTGATTGAAATTTAGTCCAGGGTTGTTCGAGTAATACTGATCTCTATGATCCGTGACGCAGCGGTAGTGGCATCGACCGTATATAATGTACATTTATGAATATACAGTATATCTATATGCACATCTGTAACTACAGTCTATAGTGTACTAACGTTGTAGTACAACGGCGACCATCGTAACGCGTCGTCGAGGCTCTCTCGGGCTGCTGTGGTGCGTTGGGATTTGGCTCTATATATGGTAACCACTTCCGGTCGTGTCGGGTTCAGAGGTCCTGCACCTGCTTCCCGGGTCTGTCAGGCCGGGCACTAGCTGTTAGACGTAGGGAAACTGTTCTCCTGCTCTAACGTGCCGATGTGGCGGGCGGCCACTTGTTGCTAACCTTCGATCTACACGCTCTGTATTTCTCTGTATTTCTCCTTCTCTCTTAACACATACAGACATGCACAACATCCATGCATAGGCACACACTTTCAGCCTTCTCTCTCGTTCTCTCATTTGATCGACAGACCTTTCGCCCTTTGCAGCAACTCACTCGAGCTTTTACACCTTCTTTCCACACATATATATAGTATCATCACCCTCCTTCGTGCTTTCATTTGCCCGGTCGTGCGTTTCACCATCTGCATCTATTTCTCTTTCATCCGTTTGCTTTTCCATTTCTCAACGTGTATACATAGAACATCGTTCTCAGAGAATCCGCTTAAATGCCATCTTTATGCGTATATTATACACACCTTAATTACCGTTTATTATTCACTGCACAGTATTCGCACCCTTGAAATTTGCCAAAACCACCAATCAGAGTCTACGTATCAGATGTATCAATCAGAGCGCTACGTAGTTTTCTTTAAATTATTATATCGGTGTTTTCATAACATACATTTTTTGAATAAAAATTTCCCATGTTGAATCCTAATAGCTTGTTGAACAGCAGCGTTACTGCAAACTTTTAGATCTACGCAGATCTGAATTTTTTTAAACTGTAGATTTACCTAAATGTCAATTGGATCTACTCAGATCCGAGTGGTTCCACTGAGATTTAAGGCATAACTGGACATCCGTCGGGCAAAAAGTTAGTCCAAAATGGGCGAATCGTGGATTTATAAGTCTAGATCATGTTGTACATGTCTAGCCTTACAAATAGCTAATCTAATAATAAATTAACACTTAGAAATGTTAATTTTCTACTTTTAATAATAATTGATGTTAAATTCAATTGGCGTGTACGCTCGACTGAGGTTTTGTCAGTGAAAGAATTCTCAATTTTTAAATGTAATTAATACGTTCAGATCATCTTATTATTATAAGTAATTACCTAAAAACCCAATATATATATGTATTAATTGTTCCAATTCTTGTTGCTTAATTCATCGTTAAAATTAATATTTCACCATTTTATAAATTATCTGCTAAACGCGACGACGCAGCAGTTTGAATTTCGTTTTTTTTCATCGCTGGTAGGACTGCTCGACCTGTCGACGGATGCGTTGTGCTCTCCGCGTTGACGCTGCTTCATCAGTAGCAGTGTGTAAGTCTAACCTCAAAATAGCGTGGTCAAGTTTTTGAGGAAAAAATATGTCTCAGCAAGTTTATCGGGGTGGAAAGGCAAAATTGTGACGAAAAAACTGTACGATGAAAAAATTGAATGGAATAAAATTTTCACCAAAAGAAAAACCATTGACGACATTAATTAATCGGTAATCTCATTTACTAAAAATAAAAAGGGAAGCTAGAGAAAAAATCATGAATTCAACTTATGTCCGGTTTCGTCAACCACGGATAAGTTACGAATAAAGTTATCTGGCAGATAAACAATGCTAAATGTATATAATATCTTGCGGATAACTTTATGAGGTGACGAAACCGGCCATTAGCATGGATTTAAAGCACGCTATAGCAAAGTATTTCTACTATACTGACATAATAATCACCATACTACATACTATACAACGTTGCCACGTCTACACATCGCAATTCATAAAAAGGCGATACGTCTCATTACTTCAATTAATTTCTCGAAAATTACTCAGTCGTTTCACTTGAAACTTATATATTATAATCAATCGCTTGGTCCTAAATCTTGATGATACAATATTTTCCGAATTTCCGGCTATTTAGTTCCATTCGTTTTGCAACCATTAACGTCTGCAGACGCTGTATTACCATAAGCGATCGTGTTAAATTCATAAATTGATAACTACTCAATTATTTAGTAAAAATTCTGAAATAATTCATGTATTATTACTCTATCAAGTACTATCATTCCTCGAATTTTCAAGAATTTTAGCAATTTTTTTTAATATCCATCCAGTAATAAAACGGATATCCAACAAGCAAAAGTGTTCGAACATAATATTAGGTCGACTCGAATGCATACGTAAATCTACCGTTATGTACGGCGAGAAGGTAGATCTACGATTTTCCAAAATTTAGATCCACGTAGATCAAATTTGCCGGGGTGCATGTACTCTGTACAATTAACGTGTAGAATAAAAGTAAATAAAAGTGAAGTGAATAAACTTCAGAGAATCTAGAAAAACGTGAGTGGTTTTCTCATTTTTAACTTTCCCCGTAGATGAAGCGCTCGTTACGGATCCAGGAAAATAATGACAAAGCAGCAGATGTATTTCAACTTGCACCTTCTTCCCAAACTGTACACAGCTAATAGTTTCGAGTTTCGTATTTGCGTCTGTGACAATTTTCGGTGAAATTTTCTAAAACCTGCCCCTCATTCTAACACATATACACCTAATGGACGTTCCGCTGCTCCGTACTGCTTTGCTCTCGGCTGTTCTACGTGCTTTTCGTTCACGGCAGCTAAATCAAAAGCGAGCGAGAGCGTTCGTATCCAACGGGGGCAGCCAACCGAAATTGATGGTAAAGCAATTTGCCGGCCGCTTACGCGACGTATTAATGCAATTTGCATGCCTACGCGCTGCCACACATTGCCCCGGGCGCAAATACCGCGATCTCTGTGTGAGAGTATCGTATATAGATGCATATATATATATCGGCTCTCTCGCGCAATATGATTCTCTGTACGTGTTTCTCTTAACTCTCGGCCCACGAACATCGCTCTCGCAGTGAAAATTTCAGATTTCGTTGGTCCATTTGGTCAAGAGCTTAAATTTACCATTGCGATTCCCTCGGGTGAGAAATCAAAGCAATGCGAAAGGGACGCCACACCATTTGATCGGTTAATAGTCTTTGAAGCGGACTATAGTTTGATGTTCGACTATTTTGAGTATGTTATATTGTTAGAGAAAGCTAGAAATTTGATCAGAATGTATGATGAAAAATAATTTTGCTCTGTACTCATTGCATTTTTGGGCAGAGAGTTGCAATATTCGATACGTGCAATTGCATCACAGTTCAATGGTCATGTTGGCCCCAAGACGATGATATTTTTTTTTTTTCTTTCGTTGATTACATTCTCTGGTCAGAGAAAAATAATTTATTTGCGACATTAAAATTATATTTGTTCGAGCAATAAATTTGGTCATCTCTCTCTGCGAATAAAAATTTGTTTCAGCAGAAGTAAAATTTGTGCAATTTGAATGAATATATTTTTCTCCTAAGTCGATACAATAATCAATGAGTATGATGTGAATGTGTTATATATGGTATGTATAAGCAGTGTGATTACGAGATTTTTTTATCCGACTTCGTGAAATCTCCCCAATCATCGGAGATGTATCTATATTTTCGAGAATAACGTTCGTCATAGTCATATTAAATGTCTAACATATGGGTCGTTATACCTCCAGACTTTACGATTAATTTTAAAAAGATTGGCCATCCTTAATGATTGTTTAACTTGTAATTACCCGAGCATTCTAGACGAGCATATATATTTATATATAACGTACAACGTGTTCGTCCAGGAGGTCGTTCGTTCGACGATTTACAAACCCACATGTACGTAAATTGCTCAACGCTGCAGGATTTTGCGATGCAAATAGTTGCCACACAACGTGCAACCACTCAGAGAGAGAGAGAGAGAGAGAGAGAGAGAGAGAGAGAGAGAGAGAGAGAGAGAGAAGAGAGAGAGAGAGAGAGAGAGAGAGAGAGAGAGAGAGAGAGAGAGAGAGAGAAGAGAGAGAGAGAGAGAGAGAGAGAGAGAGAGAGAGAGAGAGAATCCTCCCGTCATGTAAAGTG
Organism: Rhorus exstirpatorius; assembly: GCA_963564615.1. Classification (NCBI taxonomy): domain Eukaryota; kingdom Metazoa; phylum Arthropoda; class Insecta; order Hymenoptera; family Ichneumonidae; genus Rhorus; species Rhorus exstirpatorius. The sequence continues at coordinate 19,580,252 of OY751315.1, forward strand.
CAGGTGCAAAGTTGATGCACTTCCACTCTTCGTATTTCACAACAAATTTCACATGATATTGCTCTTATGCTCATATATTGTGTATGATTTCTACTACATTCGTGTTCTTCCCGCTTTACGCGAGACTTTCTCAATTATGAAAAATCTATGATGCATCGAGAAAAAAAATCCGTTTGCTGAATTTAAAAAAAAAGGATACTGATAAAATAATATTTAAGGAAATTCTTAACCCAGAGAAAAACGGTAAGAATGATTCCAAAATTTCAGGGGAGGTTTGTGCTGGTACTAGGAATACACCGTAATTATTTAAGATTTCTTGACCGCGTAATTGAGGAGGCAAAAAAAACATTAAATATGCCGCTTATACGTGGGCTCTTATGGGAGAAGCATTCGAAGCTATGATTGGAGATTATTTTAGGAGTGAAAAAACGGTAACATTTCCCCGAAGAACGATAGATTAGACCTTCATAGATATAATTTTCCCGCATGAAGAAAATTTTTCACCGTGCCGATTGTGAAATATACTTTCAAACAGAATTGAGCGTGAGTAATGGCAAATTAATAAAATGAAAACGTGTATATTTGGTGAAACAAACGCCGAACGCAACCTGCCCCGCACGTCACCCGCGCCGCGCTATACGTTCCCCTTGTCACATGCACCCAAGTATATGTTAAGAACCTCCTTAACCAGAATGAACTGAAATTGTTCTGGATAGAAGAAGATTTTTTCGTCAGATGATGGCATGATGCATTAACATAATGCATAGCATTTGAATCGAGTAAATTATTTCCCCATATACGATATACATTATCCGGTGCTGATTTTTCACCGCTTTTTTTTTTTTAATTTTTTTCTCCCGAAATTAAACATTGAAAAAGGAACACTGAACATTTCGAAATCTGAAGCGTATATGGGAAAGACACGACGCGAACATTGTTTCGTTTTCAATTTCTTCATTTTATGAAAATTCCTTGTATGCTGAAAAAAAACGCGATTTTTACAAAGTTGTACAGTTATTTCCGACATGAGTTAATCGCAATGGGAATGCCAAATATCATCATAAACAATAATTCTCACCTCGAATTGCTAATTTGTTTTTACGTTTAAATTAAATGAAGAGGAAATTCTGTTAACCAGGTGTATACCTCGGAGAATTTCACCGTGATAGCGCGATCAGTCAATTACCGAGTTTACTGAGGGGGGTTTTTTTTTCGTTATTCGCTGTGGGCTCTCGGTTCATGTGTGTCCCGGATCTCTGCGTTTGTGTATATATGTATATAGAATTGACTCATAAATTTTCAACTTTTTGTCTACGAAAACTTGCCAGACGTGGCAAGCGAACGCTCTCGTCCAACTGACACTTTAACGACACGTGAACCCGATGAACCTCACGTGTATATGTGTACTTTCTTCACAAAAGTACACAAACTTTCGTTTTCTCTCGCGAGCGATTATTCAGTCTCAAGAGACTGAGAGTTAACGTTTTTTCTGCATACAGAAGAGAGAGAGAGAGAGAGAGAGAGAGAGAGAGAAAGAGAGAGAGAGAGAGGAAGAGAGAGAGAGAGAGAATTTGCGAACTCGTTGCATTACTCACGATCTTTACAGCAAATAAATTATTCCGACGGTCAACCACAGCCTTGACAATTTACGTATTTTCATCTCTCACTCTATCGCCGAAACAAATAAAATAACGAGACGCAAACCGATTCCTGCGCAATTTACCGATCGATTTTTTCCCCTCTCGCGATGTGCGAGTGAACGACGGTGAATTATTCGTGGCTTGAATCTCGCAAAGATATAGAGTCAGCGACTCGATCGAACGAGAAAAAAAAAAAAAGAAAAAATAAAAAGAAAAACCGTAAAAGACCATCCATTTCCCGATTCGCTTTTCCAGCACGATTATTATTCGACGATTAAAGAGAAAATTTAATTATTGCCAAGGATCGCAGTTTAAGAAGGGAGTGAAAATTATGGAAATTTTCTATTATGCCCAATTATCGGTTATTCGAGGAGAGTATAATTTAATTGGGAAAGAGAGTCACTATCGGCTTCTCAAACTGCTCTCTTCCTTGGCTGTGGTTTCATGTATATATATATATGGATAAATGTTTTATGACTGCAGCTAGCTATCGAAGAAACCGGGAACGTGCTAAATGGTTAGAATCCCCGTCTCGAGCCTCGATTCAAGGAATTCCCCGGGTACTCCGGCCACGGAGAAACCTTTGAATATCAAAGTTTCATCCACGATTCATTATTAAAGTTTTTAGCCCTTATCGTTAATCGAGATTTTTTTTTGTTTTACAATTTTTCAGAATCGACGTAGCGCTCGATAGCTGCGCGATGGTCGTGTAAAGTATACGACCACCAACGTGATTATGTCATAAACCTGATTTTTTTTTATGCGCTACTAATTATATGCATGAGACCACGACGAATAGTAGACGTGTACGTATTTAGCGATTTAAAATGTTTGTACTCGGACGATCGTCGCTACTCTATATTGCAATGTTCTTCCTTATTTTTATCTCTCTCATACGTGAAAAAGTAATTATTTCGAACGTTCGCCGCGATTTCATAATGGATTTTAGATTGACCATTTTTCAGTGGTGCGAAACACGCTGTACCTACACGCAAAATCTCTGTATGTATATGATGCACATGAGAACGAAAGAGAGAGAGAGAGAGAGAGAGAGAGAGAGAGAGAGAGAGAGAGAGAGAGAGAAAACGTTGTTCACCAATTCGCAGCATAGGAACCGACGATGACATCCGCTGTCGTGCCGCGGGGAAATAACCAGCCGTATCCCATATAGCGGCATATAATTCCCCGTCTTTCTCTGTGTACAAATACGTGTCCAACCGTCTCGAATTAATTGCCTATAAAGCAGAACTGCTATTTTTATGGGCGGCAACGTCCAATTACCACCGGTCGTTTTTCGCGATTTGTTTTTTTTTCATATGGTTCTCTATCTTTCTCCCTCTCTCTCTCTCCCTCTCTCTCTCTCTCTCTCTCTCTCTCTCTCTCTCTCTCTCTCTCTCTCTCTCTCTCTCTCTCTCTCTCTCTCTCTCTTTTACTTGCTACCCATCCCCTCTGGTTTTCATTGCTCTGGTCACTGCATCCACGTAAATTGATAACCCTTACAGTGCTGTCCTACACGTTAATGGAAATTTAAATGGTCACAATCCAGAAACGATGCATGTACGCGGAATCGAAATATATTTCTGTTTTTTTTGTACACTCTGGAGCTAGTACGTTATTTCTGTCATCGAAAAAAGCGCTATTGTGTATAGAGAATAAAATAATAAAAAAAAAAAACGACGGCTGTCTATTGGCTCTAGAAATATTGGCAACGTCCCAATATATCCGTGTAGCGGAGACTCGCGGGCTATCCAACGCACTTCTCACATTTTAATTTTTACGTTTTTCATTATTGCTCAAAAAAAAATTTAACGTCAACTCGGTTTTCACAATCGTTTCTCGAGATTCGATTTGAATCTCGGTTGGATCTTTCTTTTTTTCAGCGGGAGATTTTGCCGTATTTTTGTTGCTAGGAATTTTGTATTTCTTCAAAAAAAAAAATTTTCCGCAACTACGTGACAGCCGTTCGAAAAAAGCAAATTTATTTGCTTCTTTTATTTTTAAGTATCTTTCATTTTTGAGTATCACTGCGTGCACTCACTACAATTGTACATGAAAACATCTTTAGTATAAGTTTTAGGATCGAACAAGATTCTAAAATCACATTGGAATGCTGCGAAAAATGTTTTCACGTAGAAAAAAAAAAAAATATATATTGTTTTACTGAATTAGCCAGGATTTTACAAAATGCAGAAGTGGAAATACCAAATATTTAGTATCGAGTATGTTGTTTCGGGACAACGAGACAGAAGAACAAGAAAAGTTTCCTTTTTTAAGGACGCTTTTCATTTGATTCCGCGAAGGGCCGTAACGCTTTTTGAGGACACTTTTCACTTTTTCACTCGATTCCTCGAAAGGGGTCGCAACGCTTTTTGATGCGAAAACACATCTTTAGCGGAATTCCAAAGGAAAAAGTATCCTCAAAATGCGTTATGGCCCTTCGAGGATTCAAGTGAAAAAATGAAAAGTCTCCTCAAAAAGGACACTTTTGATTTTTCATTGTTCATCTGTCTCGTTGATATCGTAAATATCTGGTATTTCCACTTCTGCATTTCGTAAAATGCTGCATAATTCAGTAGAACAATATATTTTTTTATGTGAAAACATCTTCAGCGGCATTCTAAAGTGATTTTTAGAATTTCGTCGAATCCTAAAACTACTAAAGATGTATCCACGTACAATTTTAGTAAGTACATGCAGTGGTATACGCACTACGTTTTTTTCTTATCAGACGAATGAGTGTCATAAAGATACGCGAATGGCAAATCCTCCGTCAATTATAAATCTTACATTTGTAGCGATATCAAATCGATAACTCTGTAGAAAAAAGAGACGTGTGCGAGCTTGCAGCGCTAATCATCTATTATTATAAATCCTTCATCACTGATTGACGTGACGTTAAGTGGCGGCGCGCCAAGTGCCAGTTTGCGAAGATTTTCAATTCCGGCGATCGATTTGCATTTCCCATCGGACGTTTGCTCTTTTTTCGTGACGAAATTTCGCAATCAAACTCGGCGAAATTATTCAACGAATCGTTAATAGGATTTCACTCTCTCCGCGGCCAGGCTCCGTCAGATGAGTAAAAACCCTACAGTCGCGTATATATGTATATAGAATATGCACCGTTACTGTCTCTGATGGAGCTATGGTGATGGGTCGACATATACCTCTGCGAAATCTGCGAATACACATCCGTAGGGAAACGCTTGACCGTACGATCGGGTCGGATCATAGAGATTTCCTGAATTTCCGATGTATTAAATAATTAAAAGCCTTGCGAGAGGAAAAGCTGATGGCACAAGTAACTGCAATCATGGCCGTGCCATATATGGCGTTTGGCCATCAATGTATGCAGACCGAACGTAACGGACAGTCATGCTATAGACATATATTATATACATATATATATGGGTGATGCAAATGAAATCGATAATTTTTTTTTTTTCGATTGGGTTTGATAGCTGTTAGTACTTGTCAAAAAAGTAACTCTCTCCAAATTTGAGCTTTAAAAAAAATTTTTGAGAGGTCGCTCAAATGACTTTAATATTTTAGGGTAATATACAAGCAAAATCGATATTTTTTTTTTTCGACTGGGTTTGATTGCTGTTAGTACTTTATCAAATTGATGTCATTGACATCAAATACTTATATTTTTTTGTTGTGACACAGAAAAATCGAAAAAAAATATTAGTCATTTGACCCAGGTAACAATTTAATCTTTTGACATAAATGTGACGTCTATACTGTGATGATCCTAATACGTTCATCTGTGAACGTAATCGTTACGTAATAAAGATGGAACTAACGTCTCTGAAACGTAACCTCCATGTAACGATAACTTGTCACAGCCATGTAAGCTTGTTACGTAAAGTATATGCTATGGTGTCACTGTGATAATGCTGTCCATAGAAATGATGTAAGCGATACGGAACTATTTGTATGTAACGTGTATGGAACAGTGCAACATATACTTAACGTAACGTGTATGGAGCAGTGTAACATATACGTAACGTGTATGGAGCAGTGTAACATATATGTAACGTGTATGGAGCAGTGTAACATATACGTAACGTGTATGGAGCAGTGTAACATAACGTGTACGGAGCAGTGTAATATAACGTGTATGGAGCAGTGCAACATAACGTGTATGGAGCAGTGTAACATAACGTGTATGGAGCAGTGTGATATATACTTTACATAATATTTGCGGATTGAAGTGTGACGTGTAACTAACATAACGTATGCATGCTGTAACCGTAATCCATCGTATCCATGTTGCAGCGTAACTATTCTTGTGCCTTCCTCAAATATGACAGCACGGAAGCATAATTATCGAAATTATCACTTACAATAAAACTTATTCTTGTCGAGATTTTCGGTTTCTTAAATTTTTCGTTATTTTTATACAAATTCACTCCTTTGACCGAGTCATAATAGTTAAGCTGACGACTCTGGGCTTGAATAAAAAAGATATCAACTTACCTAATATACGTATAATTTGAAATTGGTATTGAAATCATAAATAAAACACACGACACGTGAGCATAATGCTGTATGCTTCACTTATAGGAACTTGCGGGCAGCAGGATTATGTTCGAGGTTATGTTTACATGCTGTCACTTTTAACCCTTTGTGGTCACATCTCTGTAGAATAACTTATTGGTCACACACGGGTAAAATTTACCCTGCCAAGTTTCAAATGTGAAAACTATCAGTCCGATCGGGATCGAAAAAATACTAAAAAATGAATAATCTAAAACATGTGCCAAAAGTTGGTATGTCAAAATTCAAATCACAAGGTGTTGAAAAAAAAGTCGTAAATAGGTATTTTGATTTAAAAAAATGCTGAATCGTGGAAAAAACAATACTACAGAATTTCACAATTTATTTTGTTTTAACGAAAAAATGATGAATCGTATAAAAAAAAACAATTCTCTTCTATTGATATACTCTCAACACTATTTGATAGCTGTTTAATCAGTATTTCGTATTAATTAGACGATTTTTATTTTTCGACAAAAAATGATGAATTGTGAAAAAAAACATAATATTGATTTGACGACTTTTCGTTTTTGATAAAAAAAATGTTATATCGTGGAAAAAAACACAATTTTCTTTTATTCATACTCTAAACACTATTTAATAGCTGTTTAATCAGTATTTATTTCGAAATACACTAACGTAACCTCTTGATCGGGGAACGATACTACTATGAAGGCGCACATATAAGTATATAATTCTTTTTTTTTCACCATTTCTGCCCCAAAAAGAGAAAACGGAACGAAATTATTCTAATAACACAGGTCCATAAAAATATTTATATAAGGATATAAATTTTTTCAAGATACACCGGTATCACCGGTATTCACGTCACTTCAGCCTTTCAGCCTGGTGTCAGAATTTGATGAAACCAACTTCAATGGTAGTCATAGCGCAATAGGTAGCGTCCCGGGTTAGTAAGCAAACATTAGGTAGGAAACTTGTAGGTAGGCGGTTCGAATCCCGGCTCAAGCAGAAATTGTGTAACTGGTAAACATCGAAATATAAGTTTTTTTTTCTTGTTATATTTTTTTTCTCTTTTGACCCTCCATACTCCCAAAATTTGATCAGCTCTCGGAGAAAATTGGAGGCTTAAAAAAGGTTTTAAGGAGGGCTGAAATTTTGACTCGGGGTACCTGAAACATCCTAGCGACATGGAGGCCATGTAATTCCGATTTCGGAGTGATGCATGATTGCTACGTATCCTCAATGTAACATTGTGACTTCTCTGTTCTGTAAAATTTATGCATCAGCAACGTAACTGGCATGCAGCCATTCAATGCGATTGTTACGTAACTGTAGCTTCATATGTGGCGGACATTTTAGAGTGTCTGGACTGCCACATTCACGTTACATACGACATACTTGTTACATTTAAGGAACCGAGTGTAACATAATTGAAATGTATTTGTTATGAAACTGTGTTGCCTGGGGAGCGACCTCTAGAAATTTTTTTTTAAAGCTCAAATTTGGAGAGAGTTACTTTTTTGACAAGTACTAACAGCTATCATATCCAATCGAAAAAAAAAATATTATAATATACCTGTGTAACCCTAAAAATTGATAGTTGCGATTGAGCAAATGTCTCGCGCGAAACAGCTGCACTGTGGAAATTTCCTTTTATTCGATTTAATTGCGTTTTACTCAAAGCCGAATTCATTTGAATGAAAGAAAATGCATTGCTCTCTATTAATTTCGCTTTTTAGTTCTCATTTATACGATGAGATTTTATTTTAATTCAAACAAACCTTCATTAGAGAATGTAAATTTGATAATGCCATGATTCAATATATTTTACGTTGATTGAGATAAACGATTTTCCGTACGTAATTTAATAACAGAACACATATGATAATTAGCATACGACCTTCGATTAGGCATAGGATTTTTTATTTAACTTTTTTTTTCTATCTGTTTGGAAAAGGATTTTTTTTTTTAAATCGGCGAATGATCGATCCGCGAAAGACGCCTGAATAATATCATATCACGGTTTAAATATCATTTTCATTATACACTAGGACCTCGATTTAACGGCCAATGGCGGGACCGGCTCCGCATCGCACCTTGTTAAATCGAGGTAGCGTATGCCCACCCATACTGTATTTGCGCATCGGCACTCCGTGCTACGGGCCTGATCGGGGAGACTTTAAGCGTCCCCCACCATCTCCCACCACGCGAAAAACCGACCGATAAATGCGACATGGTGGGTACTGTCTATTAAATCGAGGGCCATTAAATCGAGGTCCTAGTGTACTTTGCAACGGAGATCATTATTTATCGTTAAAATTGATATAATAATAAATAAAAAAAATATACTATCTTGTGAAGGTGTATGTGCCTCAATTTGAGTATACTATTGTAGAAACTTCGTGCATTTTGTGCCGACGGTATACGATATGTGCACGTAAAATAAAGATTCCCAAGAGCATTATAGTCGATACTCTGCTGTTTTGTTCTATACCGTGTGCGAGCTGATGTTGTTTTCGCGATCGAAATAGAGGAATGACGAATGAGATCGTGCCTGAATCGGTATACTCAATTATTTTCAAATTTATTTACACGACAGTCGGCGCATCAGAGAATCGACTCTCTTGACAAGACTCTATGGATTTTCATGAAGATTCGCGAATTCCATATATCGATGGATTAATTCCAAATAGGCGTATCGGTAATGTATAAGCATAGCTTATACGCCCCTATGGAATTTAACCATCGATATGTATATGTAGGTATGTAGAATCACGTGCGCGCGGTTAGGGTCAAAGGGCAGCCTCGGGGGCTCGCTACATCCCGGGCCTACGAAACGAATCTCTCTCTCTCTCTCTCTCTCTCTCTCTTCCCGTTATTAGAACGAAGAGGCTATCTATCTTCTGGCTGCGAGAGTCACGGCAAGTCGGGCACACGACAACGTTTTTTTTTTATTATCGGACTTGTGATTTAAACCCATTTCATTGCTATTCTCATACTTTCTGTGTGATGCGTCTCGAATCACTATCGCGATGGTTTCATCCAAATTCGAGCTTCAACTTTCATTCAGGAAGCAATTTAAATGGGGGACATTATTCTTTTGTCCTGCAAAAAGAGAGATCGCATAACAGTTCGTCAATCTTTGGAGAAAAAAAATTCGAATATGGTTTTCAAACGCGTTTCAACCTTGCATGTAACTTTTTCGTTTCACCTTGAAATTCCATTTTTACTCGTCAAATCGTTTATTTCACGTAACACCATGTTTGCGTAGCGTGATAGATTGCAAAAACAGCGTGTCCGGTTAAGAGAGAAAAAAACGTCACGAAGAAGTTTTTTTTTCTGATAAATTGAAACCGTGCATATTTTAATACTTTTTGTTTTGTAAAATCAATAACGTATTACCGATTTATTTGATCGATTGTCTTGCACGTACGAGCGTGTTTCGCACTGCAAAACGTTCAACCGTAATTTTGTCGCGCGAGAGTCCGATGCACGCATTTACCATGCATAAACATATATACATGATGGGAATGTACATACCTGCGTGAAAACGTGCCCGAACTCTCGTACACATCCTGTACCAATGAGCAACTGCGCGATAGCGGTTGCAGAGTGGTGGAGTGAGAGAGAGAGAGAGAGAGAGAGGAAGGGAGGAAAAAACGATTTTTTTACCTCTGGGCACAAAACACACGAGGGCGCGCGAGTGAGTGCACAATTCAGCGCGATCGCCGTCAAAAATGAGATATCGACGACACGGCTCGGTACGACAGGGAGAGCTTGTTCCCAAATGTGGGGCCATTTGTAGCTGGGCACCCTGCGCGGGTCGACCCGAGTTGCCCGAGGGCCCTCTTGCCCTCTCCCTCCTCAACCCTCAGATCATTGCCATGTTTCGTCCTCTCTCTCTCTCTCTCTCTCTCTCTCTCTCTCTCTCTCTCTCTTGCTCAGTCCTTTTTCAGCTCTCTGCCAACCAGAGAGAACCGCATTCTCACCTCGCGACAGGGTAATTATGCGTGGGGCTTGGATGCTTCTCTGGCGATAATAGCGACAATAAATAAGGGCCGACGGGAAATATTTTCGTGGCCCTCCATGGTCGAGAGAGCTATAGCGTGCGAGAAAAAGAGAAAGAAAGAGTGACAGAGAGAGAGAAGGAGAGAGAGAGAGAGAGAGAGAGAGAGAGAGAGAGAGAGAGAGAGAGAGAGAGAGAGAGAGAGAGAGAGAGAGAGAGAGAGAGAGAGAGAGAGAGAGAGAGAGAGAGAGAGAGGAAAGAGGGAATAATATAACAAGCACAGAGACTGGACTCCATCAAACTTTCCGACACAACTCATCAGTGCAAATTATCATGTGTTGTTAAAAATGAAAAACAGAATATTTTCAGCAACCGAGAACAAAGTTGTCGCAGGCGTTTCATTTTGTTGGATTTGACGATGGAATATTATATGGCCAACGAAAGTAATATGTCCCGTTGTAAATCGAAAAATTCATACAGTGTATATCCGTTCGAAATTTCTGGACCGAAAATAAACCGATTTCAACGGTTCGAAATTGAAATGCTCTGGATTTTCATACATATACGTGTGCTTCAGATAAACAAATAAACGGAAGAAGAGAGACGATCCAGAGTTCGAATTTTTATATCTATACATATGCGTTTGTCTGCAAAGTCGAATGGGAGTGAAGTGTCACGCGAGAGTGAATTCGAGACACCGGTATCTCTGTATGTGTCGCCGAAAAACACGTTTCAAGCTCGAGGCATGTGTCGATGTTGGTGGACACGTCGGTTTCCATCTTTCGCGATAATTTTTTCGCATTTCCATCGGCACATTCGTACGGTATGAATGGCGCGAAATGCTAGCTATTATACAAGCATACAACCCTATCGAAACGCAAGAGTCAAACCCTATAACGGAGCTTGCTAGACGGCTAGGCTATATGCGGACACTTCCGACTTTGGTCAGAATAATCGATCATTTTGCAGCGAGAGACCAGTACGAGCGTTAAAATGGACACACACATACATACTTATTATATTTATCTTACTTTAAAGTACGTAGGATTGTAAAAATTTGGATAACCATTTTGGATTCGGTATTCCAAGTTCGGTGTATTCCAGTTTATTTTTTGCTCATGTCATATACCGAATCATCTGTATGAGATTGCTGTTGACGAGCGAGTCCAGATGAAAATGTGAATTCCGGCCAGCATAAGAATGAAAAATTGTTTTCGTGAAAAACCACTCGAAAGAATTATGTAAAATAATTATTCTGAAAAAATGTATAAACATCCATTATAAAAGAATTATTTTTCCAAATTACCGCTAATTATTTAAATGAAGCTACAGTTTTTTTTTTAAATCTTTTCAAGCATAATTGTTCGTAATAATTTTATTTTTTATAAAATAATTTTGAATGCATCTTTACTCGTACCGTTCTCATTATTACGTTCATTATTCAAAAAATGATATAGTTTATATTTTCCTACAATTTTATAAAAAAAATGTAATAACGATAATATAAAAGTCATCGAAAATACAGAGAGTTTACGCGTAGAACGATCTCCCTTGAAATGAAAAAAAAAATACTATAGCGAATATAGTTGGGTCACGATTACACTGCCCGGGGGTAAACGAATCTTGTTCAAGACATCGGACTTATGATCTTCATTTTTCCCCTTGGTATTTTGTATTCGGGGCATCTCTCGCGTACAATGTAACACACACGACTTTCTCGCGCTTTTCTCTTTCTGCCACGTAAGAGCATGAATTGCGCACTACGCCCCGGCCATGCCGCGAAACCATATTTCTCATAGCCCCGAGGGTCTGAGATTTCGACCCTTTCCGCCCAGCGAAAGGTGTTCCAGAGTGCGTCTGAAATTGGTTCAGCCGGATCAGAGAAGAAGCGGAATGGGATTAGAAAAAGAATATGAGGAATAAATTTACGCGCTAAATTCATTGGATTTACGGTGGGAATTTTTCGGGTACTGCGCGCTTCGCATCGATGTCCAGCATTCATAAAAATTCGTAATCTTAACGAAGGAGTACTGAGCGCAAGCGCACATGTAATCGTGGAAAGCATAAGAAGGCAGAAAAGTGCTGGAAAAAGACGATTCAGAAAGGACTTTCAAGGAAAAATTCTCGAGAGTCCACCGTAAATCAGTGTCGCCTGTGTGCAATCTCGAGCGGAACAACCCTTCGTCTTTAATCAATGATAATCCGAAGAAATGATTTATTCCTCGTTCTAATCATTTGACACATCGGGGTTGTAACACAAATACATAATTTTTTTTTTTTCATTGCATGAAATCATTCTTTGAAACCTATTAGAATTTACCAGACAGAAATGATAATTATTGTGTGTAAATTTTTTTTTTTTTTCAACTTAAAAACAATGAATTTTTTACTCGCCCGCAAACGACTAGTGCCATACACTGATTGGCTATAGTGCTGCAGAACCAACTGTCATGGCGGTTCGATTCAGTGACTGTTTCTGAATGCGAACTACTGACGAGTGATGTAGTAGCCTGAATCTCCAGGATGCCAGGCTCTGAGAACCACTGCCTGAGGCCTCATCTGATTGGCTCGTGCTGTCGCCCGCTATCCATGACCACTCAGGCGTTTCAAATGTACTACAGTTTCAAACTTTTTTTTTTAAACAAAATGAAATGTTTATTAATTTTTTGCAACTAGCACGTTACCTCAGTTTTGTGACAAATTATTTAAAAATAATTTTTCCAAAAATAACGTTACAACCCCATTGACTTTCAACGCAGTACCAAAGATCATATATGGGGATAGTATTAAGATCTGCATGTCATGTGCATAAACTGTGCCAAAGCCTTTCAATGAAGAATTCGAGTGGTGCTCGATAGAGGTGCGACTATCTATACAATCTCTCGTAGCTACCCAGATTCGAGGATATCGCGAGTCTCCTCTTTGGCGTATTCATGCAAGATATAGGCGAGACCCAGAGTCAAAGCCTCTGATATGGCACATTGTCCCGGCACGCCGCTCTCTCTCTCTCTCTCTCTCTCTCTCTCTCTCACTCTTTTTTTTTTTTTTTTATAACATTATGGAGAGCACCCAATAGTTCGTATTCTTACCCCCTTATCTTTCTCCGATCGATCGTTGCATATTATTTTTTGTTATATTTTTGTTTTTTCTACTTTCTTCTATGTATATTATCTTATTCTTAAGCTATGTATTTTCTACTTTAAGCTCGCTTCATCACTATTGATTTTGTGTTTCTCTTTTCAAATAGTATTTCTTCAATTTTATATCATTTTTTAGACTTAAGTACTTTGTATACAATTTTGTTATTTTTTGCCCCAAAGCTTGCTAGGGCATAATAAAATTATCAATCAATCAATCAATCACTCTCTCTCTCTCTCTCTTGGTATTTCTATTCTCAATTGGCAGTCTCGTCACGCGTTAGCTGTATTATATGTGTATGACGCTTTGCTGCTCGTGATATCGCGGATTCCATTGTATTTTGGAAATACGGTGACTCCTGCCACAGTATTCCTATGATCGCCTGTATCGCATGCTTTCATTAGCTGCATGATATGGGATAGAGGTAAAGGGTTGGTTTTGTCGTCTGAATCATCACTGACACATAGTGACAGGAGCCAATTAGGGAAATCATAGGAATGAGGAAGGTATGAAGAATGAGAGAGGGAGAGAGAGAGATTGATTGATTGATATTCTTTAATTAGCACTTTGCTAGTTCTTTGCGTTTAACGCTTACATATTTTACTCTTACATTTACTTACATATTTATCTCTTACATCTACTTACACTTCTAAACCTACGCTGCTTTTGACATGTTCGCTTAGTCTTCTTTTGAAGTTTTGGAAGTTGAAGAGAGAGAGAGAGAGAGAGAGAAACGGAAAGACAGCGATATCGATAGAATGTTCATCAATATCCTGGGTTGATTATAAAGCTCATAGCTGATTAGAAATGATACAGCACGATCGGCATCAAGCGATATATTTTTCGGCAATTTTACAACTCTACACGAAACTTAACTAATACCCAATTAGGCGCAATTAGGTCTCTACCAGAATTCAAGCATACGGAACAAGCCTACCAGATTAAAAGTCTACCACAAAACAAGTCCATCAGACATGAACAGCGGCTAGCACCTCTACCAGAATGAAGCTTTTGCTATCATCTCTACCCAATTGCGAGGCTATCAAATAATAACTCTCTGGTGTGGCAAAAGTTACCAGCAGGTTATCTCTGAATAACACACATGGTGATTTGTTACTAACCACGCTTACCACGCGGTTGTCATCAGTCACGCCGGACAGTTGGTATCTGGGGTCCTCTCAATTGGGTAGATATGCTAGCGAAAATTTCGTATTCGGTGAAGTTGTTTTCTGGTACAGATGTTATTAGGTATAGTGAAGTGTCCGGTAGAATTGTAAATGTACCTTATTTCGATCCTCGTAATCGAGGAAAATAATTAATTTTCGAGAATTTATCATATCAAAACTGTTCGGTAGATCATCAAGGTACGTTATTGAGGGGGAAAAAAATGTTCAATGTAACGACAAAAAATTTGTTTCGCCACCGGTAAACGCTGGCTTGTCAAATCCAACATTTATTTTCTCGTTGTAGCATCACGATTCGTCGGAATGTAAAGATAGTACGACCGAAGAGAAATTTAGGACTGTGATAAATCGCTTACGAATATGACTACACTGTAAAAACTACTTTATCTCTCGTTCGAGGGTGAACTGACGGATTAAATATATTCATTAGCCTAAGTACATATATTATATTCTTTGAAATTGCGAGCCTCTCGATTAAACGAATGAAAATAATGGCAGTTAAGTGAAAGGTTCGTTAGTTTTGCATAATTTTTCATCTCTTCTTGCCTCTATATTTCAATCTCGTCATTTATTCATGTCAACACGTTATACACGTTCGCTTCAATCGTTTTTAAATTGCACATCGTCGGGGTTAATCATCTGGCTCGTTTCACGATTACCAAATGAAAACTTCAAGTCTTGTGAGACGGCACCAACTCACGTGACAATACGAGGCGCTACTAAAAGTCCTGTGCCAAAGTCTTTTACATATGTATGTAAAGCATTGCATATAAGAACAATAAAGAGAGAGAGAGAGAGAGAGAGAGAGAGAGAGAGAGAGAGAGAGAGAGAGAGAGAGAGAAGTACGAATGTCGTCTACGCGGAGTATCCTAAATGAGAAATACACCGAGCGTGAACTCAAACGCATATTTTAGAGTCTGAAAACTTACCTCTCATGCTGATATTATATATACATACGAGACCAGAACCAGAAAGAGAGCGAGAGAGAGAGAGAGAGCAAGAGTCATGAATTTGCTGCTCGGGGTCTCTGTGGTTCATGGTCTCTGTTCCAGCACACTCTCGTTATTGTTCCATTAACGTAGTTGTATTTTATAATATCTATAGTTATGTATTAGATGTATGAGAGTATATTTTACTTACCGGAATGTTCTCCCGAGATACGAATATAAATATCCTTTATAATAATATATAAATATATTCAAAGTCAAAGTTTTCAAGTAACACATACCCCATCATCGTTGCCTGGCTCCGGTTTCCGAGTAACTTTTCATTCTTACGATTCGAACACGATTCTTACCTATAACAGAGGGAGAAAAAATAATAATTAAAATCTGCGTGGCATATATATTTTTTTTACAATTTTTATACTTCTATTTTATTACACTGGATGATTCACACCGAGTTATATATTAATCGTAATGCAGTGAGTAGAGATGATCGAAGGTACAATAATAAAAATATTTTTATTGCGTCACAGTGCCGATCGGTCGTTCTCGAAATAATTCACACTTTTACAACATCGGTATAAACTCTCATATATATATATATATTTATAGTCTTCGGATCTGCAAAATCTCGATCGTGGCATATAAGAAAAGAAATGGAATAAAAGAAATCAAAATAATAAAAAAATCTCCGTGACACAACTGATCGTATTACCGTCGACGTCGATATGAACTCCGAAGCTATTACGAGGAAGAACGATGAACCTTTTGTCGAGTCTTTTAATAACTTATCCGAGTTTTTCATGAATAATTGAATCATCTCATCGTCACGTTTATGCTTCAATAGCAACGGAATCATTTATCGCTTCGTTTAATGCAATATACGTTTGTCAATTTTTAAATAAATAATATCAATGTTTAAGACGCTTGTCAGAAAACATTTCTTAACTAAATTCTTACGGCGTAGATGTTCGCATTTGATAAATTTTGCGACGGGTGCACGGAAAATAATGATTCGTAAGAAATAAGATAAATTACAGTAAATAAAATCACACGAAACAAACAAAGTGTATTATAAATATTACGCTCCTTTTGTTTTTTTTTTTTAATATCGGAATATCGAATAAAAGAAGTTTTGTTAATGATGAAAATGGCGTTTTTCCGTTTTTATATATGGGCAAAATGCTCTAAAGGAGTTGGAGAGCTCAAAAGTGGAGCTAAATTTTTAATGTATGTGCTCGATGTGAAGCACACGAGCGCTGACGAACATTTTTATCCGAAATGTCGAAACCCGATTGTATTTTTACGTCACACACTGCAGGAAAAAACGATTATTCAAGATTGCCATCGGTCGCACATGTTGTGAAAAAACATTTATTTTACATCGATGGCGCACGACGTAACCACTCTCGCGTTGTGAAAATAAATAAAAAATTGTCAACGACTCGACGGTGTGGGTGAAAAAAATATTTCAATGCTATCGTGAGTGTTCCATTGAAAATTGCAACAAAGTAATGCAATTTATATCTATATAAAAACATAATATATTTTCGGTTGAAAAGCAAGACTCGTCAAGCGTCACACACGTTTCAAAATTCGTCGGAGCAACCACATGGCTGAATGGCATCAACGAAACGCATGAGAGAGAACGAAATTTGAAGATATCGTTTATTTTTTTTTTGTGTCAGTCACGTGCGTTTCGGTGCCTCGAATCATTGGTGATCATTCTCGCGACTTTTGGTAGGAAAAGCCTGATAGTATGGGAAATCGGTTTATGCGACAAAAACTCGAATATGGTCGAAAGAGGATGAAGAAATAAACAGCGGATGGAAAAGCGTGCGAGCTACAAGTGTCCATGAGGGTGAGAGACGATTAATTTTTTATCATTGAATCGATCGGTATGCGATTGAATGACAATGAGTTGTGACACGATGCGCGAGAAACAAATAGAGGACGCGAAAGAGTGAAAGTCTTGCGGCGCGTCGATGACTCTGTCATTATTAATTACTAATTGGCCGGTGAATCGATGCTACGCTGACTTACGGAAGATAATACGGTCGTGTGAGGAAGTGTGTATCTCTTTTTCTATCTCTGTCGGTCCCTAGAGAGAGAGAGAGAGAGAGCGAGAGAGAGAGAGAGAGAGAGAGAGAGAAAGAGGGAGAAGAACGTCTCCAGCACTCACTCCTCTCCCGCAGCTCGTTTAATTAGTCGTCGCCCTCTCTCTCTCTCTCTCTCTCTCTCTCTTGGTTGTGGCGAGGAGATCATTAGGAATTTATTCGCAACTTCTTACAGTGCACCAGCGATCCCCAGAGCGATACCGTTCATGCCGCAGCCTTTATTCTCAAGTTCTTTTCTCCCGATCTTAGTTTCGCTCTCTTCTCTCTATCCTTTACTTCATTCCCGTTGCACACAGCAGCGATCCAGAGTTAGCCACGACCTCCCTACGCAGCAGGAAGGCGTCTCAACATAATGATCCCTCTCCTAATTAGACTTTCGAAGAATAAAAGTTCTATATACTTGTTTGCCAGTCCTCGTATTATAAGAGGGTGTCACTGCGTACGAGAGACACTGTACGAGAAACGAAAATGCAGGGACGATGAGTTAGTTTTTTAAACAACCTTTTGAAGGACAGTACAGATCAAAGTACCCTGGTATAGCTCAATAAAATATTAACAAACTTTTCCGATATCACCTGAGGTTTCGTATAAGCCTATTCGAGATTTTTTCCAAATATTTTTCCGATCTTTCATCTCAGGTAACTCGCGATTTTGTGTTCTGAAAATTTATGTGGCAAATACATGCTTGAAAGGGCTGAAAGAAATATGAATATTTAGTGTAATAGGATCCAGAGCGCAACTTAGCGTCTTGACGCTAAGTAATAAGAGAAAAGGTGGCGCGATTGCACGTTTAAATTGATGTTACGCATAAAATATTGCATTAACGGTTAATTTTTTTTTCTCCTTACAATGGAGCCCTTTGCAAATAACGCGTAGGCACCGTGCTGAATATAAACGATTGTTTTAGCTCAAGTGCGCAATTAAAAGTATCGTATATTTATCTACGACGACGCAGCGTAAAAGCGAAGGTTAAGAAGCGAAATAGAGACGAAAAATATCCAGTGAGAAGCGAAGCTAGGTGAAAATCCATTGTCACTGGTCCAGACGCTCGAAAAGAAGCGCCGCGTTACACCCCGCTCGCGCGTCCTCTCGATCTTGGAGTCTGAAGTAGAGGGTTGCCCGGAACCCTCGGGTATATTTCTTCCTTCGTTTCTCTTCAGCTCACACTGTATTTCATATATTTTCTCTCTCTCTCTCTCTCTCTCTCTCTCTTTCTCTCTCTCTCACTCTCTCACCCACCCACACACACACAGTCTGTCTTCTTCGTATCTCCTAACATTTCGTTTTTTGGTGGTATTTGTATACCACCCAGGAATAACTATGTGGCCTTATTAGCAATGTGTGTGAAGGGCACCCACGACTGAAGTGGAAGAAGACAATCAGACACGCTTACGAATGAGCGGTAGTACACCAGGAGAGAAAGGGAGAGAGAGAGAGAGAGAGACAGACAGAGACAGATCAAGACCACCTAAGTCGTCGCAGTGCTGGGACCTTCCACCCGAGCTCCCTAACGACCTTTGCTCTCCCAACTTCTCTACAGAAAAGGTCTAGAATGGCCCTCTCGCATATATAGAATCTTTGTAAAATTCGGCTTCAACCACTTCTTACTGCACAACGTCATTCGTGTTCGTGCTGTCACGTCTTTCTTCTGTCTCGAAGTCTTTTCGTTCTCACCATTTTCGAGCGAGCACTACCTCTCTCTTATAAAATTATTACCCCATCTCTGATTCCCGTCGGCTTGAAGTGAGCCAGACGACGGGACCTCCCTACCTCGCTCGATAAAGTGACAGTTTTATGTATAACATCGGGCTTGATGAGAGAGATCATGGTTCACGCCCACACTCGCTACCCAGCATCATCCTCGTCCAGAGCAGGACAAACTTTGCGAGGGTGGACTAACGAGCCTGTTGGGGTAGATGAACGCCAGCTTTGAAGAGGCTGTGCCGCATATCCGAGAGACGGGAGAAGTGCTAAAGTCATTATGTGTGTCTCTCTCTCTCTCCCTCTACGTTTATTACGAAAGTTTGCATTGTGAAATTTGATACTTGGCACGTTCGTGCAATACAAAATATTCAATTATAATTATTATCGCGAGATCATTTTATCCTTGCGTATGTAAATGTTGTTCTCATATTACGACAAACGTCATGTAATATTTAAATATTACGGTAACACCTACCTCCTGATAATATAATAATAAAAATAGAGAGTAATATAAAAACACATATCTGCACTCGGACTGATACAACGCTAATGCCCAAAATTAGCCGCAAGCCGCTCGATAGCCATCGTTGTTATTATTGTCATTGAAAAGCTAGGTTGCGAGAGAGAGAGAGAGAGAGAGAGAGAGAGAGAGAGAGAGAGAGAGAGAGAGAGAGAGAGAGAGAGAGAGAGAGAGAAATAGATAGAGAGAGAGAAATTTTCGATGCAACTCTGATGTTGCCCTCTCGATAATTGCATTTAATCTGTCATTTGGTGAGCTTTAAGCCCCTCTAAGCCGAACTTCTCTCTATATCTCTCGCTCGCAGTGAACTCAATATGCATCGTGTTTGGCAACAATCAACTGACAGCGAGGCATGTAATCGAGTTGGCTATCACGTGTGGAGAAATTTACGTAATGCCCTCTGCTTAACCGTCAATCAGTAGCTATCGCAAATAGCGATAAAGGACCCAAGAGGGCGGGGGAGAGAGAGAGAGAGAGAGAGAGAGAGACGTAAATAGAGAGTGAGATACAGAGATCCTCGATTTTATTACCGAATTATGGATCGTCGATTCGGGGTGTCAATCTAAATGGTGACGTGTGCTCTCCCCGATGTACCTGAACAAATTCACATACATTATCATTATATAACAATAATATTATCATTATCATTATATAATGATAATGATTAAGGTCCTTCAATGCACTAATCAGCATAAGATATACTAATTGATGAATCAACGACGCACTATATGTAGGGTAGATCGCACATAAAATTAACATTGTTCAAAGAGATCTCATTATCAATTTTTTGAAAATCTATTTTTCATCTATTTGAAAAGTGTATTATATTCATGGTAATAACTAATAACAATGTACACTGATAAAGTTTTTTTTTTCGTTGACTTGACCCGAGATTTCCGTACCAATGATAATTGTGACGCCTTTACAATTATAGGAGGCTATTTACGTGATAAAAATTGAATGAGTTTTGGACTAGGGACAAAAATGCTGAACCCCGTGTGAGAATTTCTCTGTGCGCTCCTAGATTGAGAGTCTAGCCACTGGCCAGTTTTGTTAGTCTAGACTTTTTTTAAAGGCGCTAGACAATACTTAGCTGGAAAAATTCTTTCATGTCGCATTTTGCACGCACTTGACGAGACTTGATCAGGAAAACTTCGGGATTGTTTCCGTAATAAAAACGCGGCGCCACTATATCTCTGTAGCGGTGGATGAATATAAACGTTTAACATTATCTGGGCTTGAATTTATCCTAACATCATTTTCGTTGGAATTTTTTTTTGTTATCTGTGTATACACCGAGCGCAAGGGGATATTTTTCAGAATTGTTAGTCCTATAAAATTTT
Source organism: Rhorus exstirpatorius (assembly GCA_963564615.1). Taxonomy (NCBI): domain Eukaryota; kingdom Metazoa; phylum Arthropoda; class Insecta; order Hymenoptera; family Ichneumonidae; genus Rhorus; species Rhorus exstirpatorius. Next base: position 19,601,351 of record OY751315.1, read on the forward strand.
CTGAATTTATTATACATCGTGTACAGTATAGAGAATTGTGATGTGTTACGGAGTTTGTGTACAGTGGACCAAATTGTGTACGATGGAAAAAGAAAAGTGTTAAACTGCCAAAGCGTTTGAAACAAATGTTTGTTTGTATATACATATATTATATATATATATATACATATATATATATATATAATGTGTGTATATGGTTCGTTGTTGAACTGTACAAAAACACGGGGAAAAATATAACTTAAAACAAAAAGTGTGTGATAACTTTAATAAAAAATAAAACAAATTAATTTCCCGGCTATAATATCATCGGATCCCAAATCAGCAGTCTCTTGCGAGGTACGATAAGATACAATCTCCAAATTTCAAACTAGGGGCTAGCCACCAGCTGGACCGTTCCTGGCTAGAGTGGCTAAGTAAGAATAAAATATATTGGGGAAGCGCTATTCAGTCCCCAGACAGTTTCGATAATATACAGGCAATCATCAGGGCCAAAAAAATCAAATGACTTGGCTTACATACATCCTTAAGCCGTGTACAGTCGTCTTTGATAACTGCTACAATAGCTCACGCTATTAGGGCGTAAAGTAACAAACCTTCCTTCTCTCATTCAAACAGCTGTTGTGCGTGAATCCATACGAATCACGTAGAAACTCAAACGAAAGCTTTAATTAATACTTTTTTTCCATATAATGTCTGACGCTCTTGACATTTTGCTAAATCCACTTGCCTGCATCGTATACATGCACTCGATACGACTCTGTGACGCGATGAGTGACACATCGACAGTGCGCATGTAATCGGAGGATAAGAATAAGCATGAGAAATATTAGACACTGCTGCACTGCAAATCCAAGTGTGTAGTTTTTACCCACTTATGTGTGTAATTTCTTGTAGTCACTTTTTACTCACTTTCACGTGTGTTATTTTGTAGAATTACTCACTTTCACGTGTGTTATTTTGTAGAATTACACACTTAAAGTGTGTTATTTTGTAGAATTACACACGTGAAAGTGAGTAAAAAGTGACTACAAGAAATTACACACATAAGTGTGTGAAAACTACACACTTGGATTTGCAGTGTGGTATTCTATTGTATACGTATGCCCGAAATGTGTCTTTGATCGGATCGAGAAATCGGAAATCAGTAGAAAATATTTCCATTCGAAATTTGAATCGACGCTTTATATAATTCATGTAATGCATATTCACGCGGCCAGCAACGGAGCAGCGTTTCCGGATGATTCATAAATCAACGAGCGTGACGGATTGAGAGCACCCGGGAAGACCAGCATGAGTAAAGCGACGCAAGCGCGTCGAACTGTAGGGTTCATCGTAGTAAATGCACGAGATAACGATATACGTAAGTATATATTGGAGAGCGGGGAAAACCGATGAGGCGTCCCATATTATAAATTTTCGTCCCATATATACAAATTCAACCCTGGATCTCTGTATGTCCACTTTCCTACCTCGCTCACACGGGTTATTTCATTTGATAGATTTATTCAAAGCTATGATACGAATGGCCAGAGACGATAACACTCTCATAATGGAAATACCACGGGGTTGTTGCGAAAAAATGTACTGTCAACAGATAAATTTCAGGACGGACCCGAATGAGAAAGGGCGATGAAGTATATACCTGGATAATACTACACGATACATCAAAGGTAAATAGATTCAGGATATTTCTTTCAAGGATTGATAATCGTCAATTAGCCCTCGAATCGATAATTCGATTACTTTACTAAGAAAAAAAATCCTCAATAGGACATTATACGAAAGTTTTCTCGACGTTTTAGGATATTTTTAAGATTTTGGCATGAAAAGCTCAAAAAATAATTTTTCACGAAAACAGAGTTTCCTCTTTGAGGAATTAAAATTGAACGTTCACACAATCACGAAGTGAATATTATTTTATTTGTTTTTATTAATAATTTTTAGAAATAAAAATTTTCGAATATGAATTTAAAAAAAAATCTGTATCCGAGACTATATAAAGGTCTCGGTCTCGAATATTTTCAAGACCAAGAACCGAGTCTCAGCGACGAGACAAGACCGAGTCTCGTCTCGCTTCGTGGTATCACTAATCATAAAACCACTACACAACTTCGTCAAAAATTCGATTGAATATATCAGTCACGAAATCCACCATCGTTCGACGAGTTCAAATAGATAGTTTAAAATTCGAAGAGAAATTATCAAGACCGATAGGAAAAAGAAGTGCTGTCAGAAAAATCGAACGACGGATTCAAGAACTGTTTCGTAGATCTGCTGCTTGCGTAAAAGTGTGCGTGATACGAGGAGTTCTCAAAATTTTTCTTTTAATTGCTTTGGCATGGGAATTCGGCAGCGTCACTTGACACACGTTGTGAGACGTGGAGAGAAAGTCTTCATGAAAAATTGGCAAGCCGGTCACGAAAAAAAAAAAAAAAAAAAAAGAAAATCTTCGTCCACGCCTTGGGGAACGTCGTATAGGTCGCGTGTGTATATATAAAATAATATTATACGTATAGTCGTTGGGTCGTGAGATAAGGGATCATATATTTCGTACACTGTACGCAGCATCCTCAGTGTACAGAAGTAAGGAAAAGCCAAGGCGCTTAACATTCGGCGTCGCGAGATTTCAGCTGAGCAATAAGACAGCTGACATAGTGTATACCTAGTGGGTATATGTACGAAAAGAAACCGCAAACTCCGGGGTCGTTTCGAGTATTATGTAACCCGGTGCACAGTTTGGTAGGTTAAGCAAGGACGATACATACGTGCTACACGAACGACCCCTACACACACGCGCATGTATACACCACGAACCAAAAGCAGAGAGAGGACCAAGCACGTTGGGGGAGAACGTTTTCTTTCGACTCACTTGAAAAATGGCCGTCATAACTCACGAGATAACAGCATATCCGTCTCTCGAATACATTATTTAACCCCGCGGGAACGCAGGGGAGGATAAAAACTGTGGAGAGCGTCTACGTCGAGTATTGCCCATCACAAACACGTGTGATTTCTCGTTAAAATAGTCGCCGAAACCATATCGGATGAAAAAAAATGAAGAAACAAAGTTTCTTTTATATTCGAAAAGGTTTACTTTGTCCGTATGAAGCGTGAGTGCAATGCACGAAAAACGATTTAAAAAATTTATACGAAAGTGTACGAAAAATGGTACATACCTCTCTCACAGCCCTGTATATATATGTAGCAAATTGTAGTTGGCAAAGGTTCGAGTGTTGGGGAAGGCGAAAGAAAGTATAAAATCATCATGCAGAAATTTGAATGTTGAGATCGTAGTACTCGAGTATTGGTGGAATGCAATAATAATGCTGCGAAGATCATGATAAAGATATTCGATGGGAATCAAAACACTTTCAATAACGTTAGCCAAGTCTGCAGAAAGTACCAAACACTCCGAGTATTCATCGATTGGTTAACGTAGTATTAAAGGGATGAATAGTGCATGAGTATTTTTAGTTAAACAAATATCAGATACACCACATACTTCAATTGCGAAACTAACGAAAACGTCGCATACTTCAAGCGCAAATTGTACAAAACATAATCAATGCATAGCATTGTATTGCTCGTACTTCTCGCAAATGAACTACTTTTCGTGAACTCTACCGCGAGCTCTTCAGTATTACGTACGATATAAATTTGGATATGGACGGGTCCGTCGGCACCGTAGCATTTTCGTAAAATATAGGCCGTGAGGTCGAAGTGGTCTTCGTACGAGAGCGTGTATTTCGTGGAGGGCGACATTGCAGAAGGCAATCCCCAAAGCGTCCTCTCCTGATAGAAGGCTCCTGTATAGTAATACCACGAAGTCTCTATACATTGCCAAGCCCACACACGCTTCATCTCTATTTCATCCCATTTCACTTCCTTCCGCACGAGAAGACGACGAAAGGAGCGAGAGCTCTCGGGCTATTTACCTTTTATCCGAAATCGATGCAGTGAAGGACACCGCACGTTGCTCTTCGGTTGGGTCCCTGAGCGCCGAACCAAGACCAGCATCCAGCATATCATATCTCGCGAAAAAAAAAAGCAAGATGTGTCACCTATGTATTGAGTTATTCCTTTTTTTTCGGGATTTACACGAGTAACGAGCAACGGTAAATCTATTCGTTGACGAAATGCGCGCCGGTTCGTATATTATTGGTTTAGGAAATAATGGTGAAAGTGCTTTGAAATTTTCTTCGTTTTGAATAAAAAAAAAAAAAAACGGAGTCTTCGTCTATTTTTCTCAGTTTCCTTTCTCTTTTCTCAGTTATTCTCTTGAAAATAAAAATAACATAAAAAAACCGCGACAGCATACATCAATTTAACATCAACCATTTATATCGCATACTTTACCCGATAAATGCACTAAGACAGCGTATTTTAAATTACAAGAGACGTAAATTTGTGTGTGTCTGTGTGTGTGTGTGGACTACCGGTAGCAAAATCGGTAAGGGCCAAGAACATATGGCTGACGAGAAGAACGTCAGAGAGAGAGCAGGACTCTCGTCATTCGCAAAAAAATGTATATATAAATGTATGTATATATATATATAATACGTATAATAAAGGGTTTCGAGTCGTTCACCTGCATCTCGGGAGAAGGAGAGAGAGAGAGAGAGAGAGAGAGAGAAAGTGAATAAGGTGCAGCAAAGGATATACTTAGGAATCGCTTGACTCGACGTCAGATATTCTTCGACTGCTGTGATCGATTATAATGCAGCTTTGTAGGGAACGACTTGATGATCGAGACGGAGAAGAAGTAGGAGCGAAGGAAGAGATTGGTTTTTCCTCGAAAGGAAAAAGTCTCATCGTGACGACAGAGAGGGACAGAGATAAAGCGATGGAGAGAGAGAGAGAGAGAAAAATATGTGGACGAATCGTTCACGCCAAATGCTTAAAGTCAAAGGGTTGTATCCTATATCGTTTTGCACATTAAACGACGTGGAATGTGCGCCTTTCTGACTCGTAATATACCGATATTATAGCCCTCGAGGTCTCGCGGATCTCTCACCCGATCCTCGTGCACACACGCGTCAGCAAGAGAAAGAAGGATATAACTCATCCTTCGATCTTGATCAACGCGGCAGCAGGTTTTACGTGGCGCCCGCGAACGTGATCTGGCTTTGGAGACTCTCGGCAAGGCAAGTCGAGATGGCAAGAAACTCGCGTTAAACTAGCCCTATTTCTTTCTCTCTCTCTCCTTTTATCGATCAAGAGATGGATATATGTAGGGACAGAGATAGGAAGTGATTCAGGGTGTGCACGACGTTCTCGCATACTCGGCTAATGGCTCGCACCTACGACGACCGACCGTGCATAAAATTATATAATAGGTATGTCCCGTCTATATACGCACTTATATATATATATATATATATATATATATACAGGCGTATAGCCATTACGAGATCGTTCGGAGATCGTGCTCTATCGCTGATGCATGCGTTTCTTCCTTCGACCCTTTTTTTTCTCGTCTTCTTCTTTTGCGTGCGGATATACATAACCTCAGTAACGTCACAGACCAAGGTATACACACAGATAGGCAGGATCGATAGCTCTCGGGTACGTTGACCCGACATCGGGCTAGTCTGATACATCATTCCCATATCTAATTCTTCATTCTGATCGTCCAAGTGCACGTATGGCGTCTATCAAACTTTGCAACAGCCCCGTTTATACGATAAGTGCATGATGAGGGGTCAATTATTAGGATTGAACATTCGATTCACCATTATCTCTCACCGTACCTCATTGATGGGTTTATTTTCCAATAATTATCCTTTGGAACGCGAAATCTCATTCGAGCTGTATTATTTTTAATCGATTTTTTTTGGCCGTCATATAGTCCGAGTGGAAGTATATAGCTCCAATCTGCAACTTTCTTTTGGCTATTTTCAACGCGGAAAATTGCATCGTGTATATTTGAGAAATTCGTGAAAGCGATTGCCAATGGAGGGAGTATGTGTATGTATATCAATTTAATTCAGACATCATTACAAAATATCGAACGCCGATACACGGCGAGTGATGTCATCGTGACGTTAGTAGCGTAATGGCGGATTATAATCCGTGAACATAATGCAGGCCTCGGTATAATAGCCTCGCAGTGATATAAAAGAGTTTTGTATATCGCTGACGTACGCAATATGCAAATAAGCAAAGGTGTGATTGCGAAGAGGGTTGAACGCGCGCGTGCGAGAAAAGGGTTCGAGCCCAAAAGCGTCTGGCCAGAATTGTGGCGGTTGGGATTCCCTCTCTCTCTCTCTCTCTCTCTGTTCTCTGTAGGTGTTTGTCGGGAATCTGAGAGATCGCGTGTCAAGAGGCATGGCACGAGCGAGAAATTATCCCGTCCGGGGCTTCTCGTGCCGAGACTCCGTGACGTTAACGCCCGGTTCAACCGAACAGGCGCGACTATGTTTATACCCCGCTGCTTCAACGAGACGAGAGCGAGTACTTCAGCCATGCGCCTCTGCCAAGTCAGCCACTGACTGGGCTTACAGCTCCACTTTTACATGGATGTATAGAGGTATAACGACTTGTACGAGAATATATTTCGTTAAAATCGCGGCGTTACCGAAGTAGGGGGGGAGGGGGGGGGCTGAGACGAAAGACCGAGACGAGCGAGAACTCGAGTTTGTAGACGTAAATTCGCTGGTGATTGACCAAACACAAGTTCTTACGAAATTTTGGCGTTTTTTATAATCTGTAAATCGAATCCGATTTGAGCTAATAAATTCGTATAGCATTGAATATAATTGTCTATTATTTGAAAAATTCCGAATTACCTGCCTGTGATACGGTTTTTGGCAAACATCGTAGAAAAATGTCTGTTGTATCAAGCAAATATAGCCGTAGCGTGGCAATAATGTAGTCAACAACCAAGCATTTTTATACGTCGTTAAAAATGTACTTTATGTTTGAGTCGAATAAATTTTATTTGAGTGCAGCGAAAAAATTATTTGCATCAATCTAAAGTTCTTGAACCATTGGGAAATATGTAAACAAAAAAATTAATTATATTCGGTGAAATAATAACCTACACACTGATAAATCTCGTGGAATTTCAAGCAATGGTTTTTAACCCCTTCGTTGGCAGAGAGAATTCGACAAAAAGTGCCCATAATAGCAGGACGCACTGCTATTGCACATTGCGCAGGTTGACGCACTATTGCGTCAATGCCAACGAAGGGGTTAATAAGGATCGTAAAAGTGTAATTCTTTCGGAAATCATTCATTCAATTCTTTTATATAATATCTTTTGTTTCATATTGGTTCTGCGTGAGTATACGAATTATTTCATTCTTTATATTGGATGTGAAAATGATTGTTTCCATTTTTTTCGAAAAAAAAAAAACATCATTATTCTTTAGACTCGACAAATCCCATTTATAATCGATAGTTGAGTAGATTGATGAATTAAATAAATTGAAAAATTAAATTACCCCAATTAAAGGTATTCGCAATTCGGCTTCCCATTAACGTGTAGCCGTATATCGCGAGCGTGCTTCTCCAGGTGTTCAAGACTTCTATATAAAATCGTGGATCAGCTTTTGCACGTCCTTCGAGAATCGGTTCGAAATGCGAATGAAGAAAAAAATTCAGTCAAGGGAGCACGTATAATATACGAGAGGACGACGATAAAGAGAGTGACGCGAGTGCTGATGTTGAACGTTCAAAACGGGGCGGCGAGTCTCTCGCGGTATCTCCGCCAGTCACCAGCGAGAGATCCCGAATGTCGTGTACGTGCGGATGCCACAAGCCTTGGCATCGAGCTCACTGACCCCCACGACTAATGACCGACGATTACCGACGTTTTTCATTCTTTTTTCAGTTTTTCATCGTTTTTTTTTTTTTCATTTTTATTCCTTCAACCCCGCCTCTCATACTCTCATACCGAGAAAAAGAGCGAGAGGCATCTTGGCGCGGGCTCGCGTCTCGTCCTTGGCCCTTGCTAGGGAAGAGGCAATGGGCGGTGGATAATAGGGCACAGCATCTCTCGCTGCGGTGCTTTTTTTTTTCGTAAAAATTTTTACGAAGAAATCGCCACCAGGCTAAACGTGAGAGCTCTTTTATGCTCGAGAGAAAAGAGACGAAAGAGGAAGTGGCGCTGATAGTGAGTATATAACTGCGGAATAGGACGAGAAGGCAGAAGAATGCCAAAAAAAAAGCTGCTCTCGTAATTCCCTATCTACGCATACAACGAGCGACCCTCTATGCGTCTCTTTATATATCTTTCGGATCCTTCACGTGTCGGCGCGTTTTCTTTCTCATCGCGAAACAAGAAAATTCCTGTGACGAAAAAAAAAGACGAGAAACCGTGAGGAAAATAAAGGGTGAGAGAGAGAGAGAGAGAGAGAGAGAGAGAGAGAGAGAGAGAGAGAGAGAGAGAGAGAGAGAGAGAGAGAGAGAGAGGGAGGGAGCGAGAGAAGAGAAGAAGCTCGTGATGTTACCTGGTCGCTTTTACGAGAGAAATTTCGAATTTTTTTCTTTCTCATATATATATAGCCGTGTTACTTTTCTCCTTTCCATCGTGCGCTTCATCTTGTCGACCGCTTGTATTTGCGTGTATATACGTGCGTGTTTGTTCATACGTCTGTAATGGGGATGGTGTGTAAGCCTATACGAAGATTCGTTCCGATAGCATGAGGGAGTGGCCAAAGTGCCAGGGTAATCCGGCTATTTTCGTTCGATCTTCTCGCGATCATCCCGTTCTCGACAAAAAGTATCTTCTCTACTCATCCTGCCATATCCTTCGTTTTTCACGTCCCCGTTTTAACCCCAGGCGAGTGGCTAGCGCATCCGTTACCCGCAGGAATTTCTCTGCCGTTTGTGTCCGGCCAGGCGTGAAAGGCTTATTTTCCCCGATGGAGCGTGAAAACACTCAACTTCGGACTATAGCAGGGGGTTAATGTGATGTTCGAAGAACGCGTATAGTCTCTGTAGTCGTTCATAGCGGTCCATAAATTTAATGGATCTCGTTGCTTTATAAAAAAAAATTTAAGTGTCTATAGAGCGCAGAAATTATTCCTCTCAACTAATCTTTGTAACGTGTGCTGTATAAAGCGGCACAATTCAGCCGACCCCATTGCAGATAATAAATTTTTCTTGATTTTTCCTCTACCCTCATCTTCCAGCTATCGTCATACTTTCAAATGCGGCAGGTTCATTGCGCAAATGAACGTGTGCTGCAGCGAAAAATCTTATAAAATCTACTTCAAGTGACTGTCGCATTGTTTATTTGGCCTAAAAGTAAATCTTACTGGGATAACCCGAGTCAAAATTTAGCGCCTGTTTTAATACTTCTAGCACTCAACTCCACCTCCTTAGCCCCTTTTTGAACCTCAAACTCTTATTTAAACCTCCAAATCCTCCAAAGTTCAAAATAAGCACCCACTTGAAGTTTCTTTTCAAACCTGGTCAACCTCGAACTCCAATTTAAGACCTCCAAGTCCTCCGGATTCATGATTGCACCTATTTTGATACTCATTACGTCCGGCCCAGACTCGAAACTTAGCGCCTAGTTTAAAACTCATAGCATCTAGATGAACTAACTGAACCGTGTTCATCCTCGAGTTCGTATTTTGAACCTCGAAGCCTATCAGAATCATAATTTTTGCACGATTAATGATACTGAATATTTGCATAAACTATCATTACTAAGAAGGAAATAAAGTCTACATAAATTTTTAATCATTGTGTATTACAAATAACATTGGACCGTACAATAAGGTTTCAAAAATTATCTCAGAGCAGTAACAAAAGCCCATCTTCCACATGAAATCGTTTTAATGTACAATTACACGAAATGTGGATCATTATGACTTTTGATGATATTATATTCGATAATTTTTTAAATATACGTCTAACGATCCAGGGAGATGATTTCTGCATGCTTTCCATTACGTGATCTGAGGATGTGGAGGGGCTGAGGTTCTCGCGATATCCACATTTAAAACTCAAATACTGCATTTGTCTGGTATTAACGAGTTTTAGGCGCTGGTAAGGGTTTTAATTCCCATACAAAAATAAAGCTCTCTAGATCCTCGAATAACCTCCTTGGGGGGGGGGGGGGGGGGGGGGTCGAGGTTCTAAGCAGGCGCTAAATTTCGACGCGGGCCATTACGTGATCTGAGGATGTGGAGGGGCTAAGAGGTTCTCGTGAGATCCTCATTTAAACCTCAAATGATGCATTTGTCTGGTATTTACGAGGTTTAAGCGCTGGTAAGGGTTTTAGTTCCGATACAAAATGAACCTCTCTAAATCCTCAAAAAACCCTCCTTGGGGGAGAATTCGAGGTTCTAAGCAGGCGCTAAATTTCGACTCGGGAATAGTTTAAATTCGTTGCCCCACGTAAATAACCAACGAAAAATGACTCATCAACGTGTGATGCTTGTTCATCCAAGCATCCCCGTATGGACAAAAGTTGTTTCGAATTTTTTTAAACTGGCCTCTCTCTTTCTCTTGCTCTCTCTCTCTCTCTCTCTCTCTCTCTCTCTCTCTCTCTCTCTCTCTTTCTCTCTCTCTCTCTCCCTTCATATCTTCATTCTCTCGTTCATCATTCGTTTTATGTTCTAAATGTACGAAACGACCTGTAACCTCAGCTCAGATAAATTTTATTTGAAATTAAAGCAAATTTATTTCAGTGCCGGCGTGCACGCACCCACCCTCTGGCACACAGCATAGCCAAATCGATTCGATTCACGCGAAATTTACTTCACGCAAGCCGAATGTATTATTACATTCAGATCAATGAATTTTTAAGCGCATTGATAAATATTCATGCAAGAAAAAAAAAAACTAATTTTTCTATGAATAATTTTTGGTTCAATAAGAACGGAAAGTATATATTCTAATTAAAGAGAATCTTTTTCATTGGGTAACGATGAGAAAGGGAAAATGATTGTCATTGTGACTGCCTGCGGCAGGGTCACTAATTTTCGTATCACTCGATATTATCATATGATAGCAGCAAATGCCAAAGCCTCGAATAAGTTTCGAGCGTAATATACGCATTATATACAGCGAAGGAGAGAAAGATATGGGGAGTCGAGGGAGAAGAAAGCGTCGGAGGATGGAAAGTCCACGGGGACGCCTATAGCCAAGGACCAGCCGGGGTCATTTTGAAAATCGATCTCTTCAACCCGGCTAACTCGGGACCGTTTAGATACGCGCGCGGAACCCGAATACTCCTTATATATCCCGAGGATTTTTTTTTTTATATCTCACCATCTCAATGTGATATAACGCTGCGAATCTCGCGTTTACGAGACCATTCGCAGGTGATCGTGAAAGTAGCTTCATCGTTACAGTGAGATTTTATACAACTGATATGGCTTCATAAATCCCCTCGTTCTTCCTGATGCTCTCTACCGCTATAAGAAGTTTTTTTTATGTCACCCGATTTTCCTTTATTCACATCCGTTTCGCTTCGGACTGTCGTTTTATTCGTTTTCTTTCCCCATATTCCATCAGCAACGAACCGACGAATTTTGCGGTTCTACAGAATATTGTTGGCGAGCAAAAGATCACTCTGTACAAAGTTAGGTCCCAACGCTCGTACCGCCATACACAATGCATATGAGGATTTCTACGTCAAGACGAATGATATCAAGATATAGAGACAAATTTGTTGTGTCCAATTTTCGCAATAAACGAGTTAGCGACTTATTCGAAGAAATTCGCAAAATTTCAGGAGGCGAGTCTAAATTGCGTTTTCCTTGGTAGAAATCATGATTATGAATTTTATTTGCTCGTAAGCACTGAACCATAGCCACGTACACTAACGTATAAAAAAAATTGTGTCTCGAAAACACGAGTTTAGAGTAAAGAAATTTAAAAATAACTCGATATGAGTGTTCTAAGAACATTTACATCATACTTCCCCGAATTTCTTTCCAACGTTACGAATCGAGGAAAAAAAAAAACAAAGGTCAAAGTTGAGTCAAATTTACGTAGAATATCCGATACATATATACGGCACAATTAAGTGTATACGTTGTTATATATGTGGCGAAGTCGAAGTTCAAATAGTTGTGCACCGATCCAGTAAAAGGTGTGTATATCACTATACATCTGATCCTACAGTTCATTCCACGGCCACAAACTAATCTCGAGAGCTTCGCTCGCAAGAGTACGAGTTCCTGGTTCCGATGCAGCTATATATAATGTGTGTGTGTGTGTGTGTGTGTGTGTGTATAGATCGAGAAACGATGCTAGGGGTGCGGGTCAGGAGGACTGGTGGATGAAACCGAAGGCCTGAGAGGTTTGGATAACGTATCGATATTGGAAGGAAAAAGATTAATACCTCGAGAGCCAAGAGAGGAAGGCGAACGAGAGAGAGAAGAGAGAGAGAGAGATTCTTTCGACATGTCTCAGGCGTTTTGTTGCTATATATGTGCTTTTATCCCCCGACTCATTCCACTCTTTTTCGCTGTATACGTATACATTCTTGCCACAAGCTGCCGACTATTTTCGGCCTGAGAATACAGGTACACATACGTGTATAGGTAGACCGTGAACATACTATAGATCGCTAGCAGGTGAGCCACGAAAACCGCAAATCCGATTTTATATCACCGTACGAAACTTCACCGCGCTCGCCAAATGTAACAAAAACGGATTTCCCTGGTATAAACGCATTCGGCATTCATATATACATACATACGAATATAGAGCGGCTCATCGATAGTCCTCGATTTCCTGAGTTACGAGATTTCACAACGGATTTGCCAGTTAACTTCCTCTTCGCTATCGAATTACGGAAATCAACCTGACTAAGGACTTTTCTCGTTTAACTAACAGCCCCGGATGACTCGAAATTCATCAATTCCATGGGACCGTGATGTTTTTAGTTTTCCTATCAGTTTCTGCGAACAATCTTTTTTTTCCTCCGATAATGACGGATTATTTTACGAATGGTTTCACGCATGATTATCCACTGTTAACGATTCACTACTCAAGTCGAGAAAACATTAGAAAAAATAAATAAATAAATAAATAACTGCCCTACAGCGTTATTAGACACATTCACAGGATAAACAGAACGAAAACGCGCGGACAAGATGACGTCTGTCGTATTTGCCAACTTGTTTTACATAGTCATCCGCAGCGATATTATATCCAAAATATAGTGTTGTCTATATAACGCATAACGAGGCGTTATATAACTGTATAACTCACGCGGTTCGGGTAAAAGCTGCTCATACATGTATGACAGTCAGTGCATGTAATATATTTTACAAATATATAGTATAACAAGGCACATATGTATATCACTGTATGATTTTTTGATTAATTTTTCAACATCCGTTTCACCGAGACGCGTTATTAATAACGTAGGTCTGGTGTGCTCAAACAATAAATATTCGACCAAGCTGATGTCCATCAGCTGCGGCAGCAGTTGTGGATGCGCAAACAACAACTCGGTCAGTCAATTCAATGTTTTTTAATTTGAGAAATATACGGGTCAGCTATTTATAAAATTATATTCAGGACGCGAATCGTTAATATACAGGGAGAGTGTTGGTATTTCATCGCTTAATATTATACTTGATTTTTCTCATGATTCTAAAAATGATTTTCAAGGGATTAATAATTCACGTTTATTACCAGTACCCAATTGGTTGATGTATAAAATATACATCTTTCCAATTCAACCATGTATACTATCATAAATATTTCCACTTTATTTTGATTGACGAACGTCGAATGTACTTTCGTTGCTTACTGACAGGCATGCACTTTTTTATACGACATGCAGAATATTTTATGATTCTGGGAGAAAAAAAATCGATACGATCGGTACCCTATTTCGCAGAGCATTCGAATATTATTCCGGTATACATTACATATATATATAATATAAATATGAAAATGTCGTTATGACGTTAAGTTAATTTCATTTTTCTATAAAAAAGCCAAGATCTATAAACTCACACTCAACACACTTCGACAATCGGCAGTGTTCAATCTTTCCCTGACACGTCCAAGTAGTATTGAGACACTGTGAAACATGCGATTAGGGCAAAACTTTTGATGCCGATACATTTCCTCGGTCTGAAAGGTTATTTTTCAGTTCTGAGATTATTTTCTTTATCGTTGCGGACAAGAGACAAACAACGTATTGAAGATGTAATAAAAATACGGCAAATCCCGCCCATCGTGTCTCCCAACTTCGATCCATACGTTACAGTTAAAAATTTTTTTTTTTTTTTTGTGATAAACAATACAATATTATTTTTACTCAAAAGTATAATTTGAATGTAATGTTTTCTTCAATAAAAGTTTCATCGGTAAAAATAAAAATCTGAAGATTGCCTAACCCGAAAAGATATCCCATAGTATTCTTCAAGGATTAAGTGTGCAGTATCGAAATACACGACAGTATACCATACACAAGCTCGATCCTCCGTCGGTTTTTGTCGATAGTTTTGGAAATCGCTCGACAGAGCTCTTAAGGTAACCATTTCACCGTGTCATGGATAGATGCGGTGGTGCGCGCCGTCCGAGACGGGGTCGCGCTCAAAACAGAGGAGTGATGGCATTAATGCACTAGTGTGGCAGAACAACACCGGAATATTTTCTTTTCATCGCGATATTATATTATCGACGTCGGTGGGTATAATACAATAAACTTTTTGAATCGCTGTCAAGTTGGATCAATGTTGGTGAATTATACGTTTTGAAGTTGTGACTAACCTCTATTCCCATTGACAGTAGTTCTAGATGAGCAACTTCTTAAGATTTTTTTCAGACTCATTAGGTCAATAACTTTTCCTGAAAATTTGGGAGGATTGAGTAAATTATGGTTAAAGAGCCAATACAAAAAAAAATCCTTCGCTCAAGTTAGGCTCCATGACCACGAGAAAATAATCTTAAAGTGATGTCGACAACGTCATCAACTTTAGGTGATCATCTGCATATAGCAGTATAAGTGTTAAGCCTCGCAATAAATTTGTCGAAACGCTGTATACGTGGATGAGTTAAGCGTATCGTAATAGCTGAGTTAATGAGGACACTCTCTTTCGCTCTTTATGCCTTTCCGTTGGTGTTTTCGCTACAATTTCAGCGAATGCCAATATCTTTATTGCCAACGAGCGAATAAAACAAGCGGTGACGACGCTCGAGCATTTAGCTGAAATTTCAGGAGGCACAAGCCCGGAGCTAACCTACCAGGCATATTGTACTTTCACTATGACTATAAAGTAACGTAACGAATGACGACGATAATCCACGTTGGCAGGAGCTCGCTAATTGTCGCCCGAGTGCTCGCACACGATATCACCACTATATACCAAGGCTCCCCCATCGACACACTCTCTATGGCCACCGTTGAAGTTTCCACTTCTCCCGGGAACTCGAGTTCTCGAGAGCTTTCGTTCGGCTTGCGATGCAGAGAAGAAATCCAAAAAATTTTAGCATTCGCCTCGGCGTTGCAACATTCGCGCTTGACGAATAAATCTGCACGCGCGATCGCGCACCTGCTGCGCACGTAAACGTGATTTATACAGCTTTGCTTACCAATTTCGAATTCTCGCAGACAAACGCACACGCGTTCACTCGGCCCTCGCTTCCAGAACCCTTGATCTACGTATATCTAAACCGTCATATTATCCAATATTTTCTCATGGTTCTTGGGCTAATCCACTGTAAGCAAAGGTATATGATCGAGCGCGTGTTATGTGGGACAACACTGTGAGCTCACGATAATTTTGCTGTATGCCAGTGTATATCAGAACATGAGCCTCGAAGGTATCCGTGGAGTAAGGCCTCTGATAATTCGCGATGCAAAACAAAGATGGAAGGCACATATCGTGCGTTGCAAAAAGCATACGTTATTTATATTTTCGTATTCTTCAGGATCATATATATCCATGAAATAATACATGGCTGATAAATCATCAGAAGCTCAAAATACAAATTGTTTTGGGAATAGTTCAGTTGGTATTTTGAACAGCAGGTGCAGACGAACAACTGGCAAATTATACAATGCCAATGTTGCTGCTGTCTCGGCGACCGCTCGTGTTGCATGTATGCAATTGAACCTTCTGTCGCGATGCTTTTCATCTCGATTAAACACATTTTATCCTGAATTCTGGCGATTTATAGTGGCAATCTAGAAATTCCTTGAATCGTTCACGTCTTCACGAAACGACCCGGTCTATAACCATCGAAGGAGGGAAGGGTCTCCTCGCGTCGAGTATACTGTAGACCGGAAAGAGCTTTCTGTATAAATATATGTATACGTTAGGGCTTAGAGTTTATAAGGGATGAGGGAATAAGCGAGCTTAACAAGCAGCAGGCGTTAATCTGTCGAAAGGCTATAAAAGAGGAGTTAGATACTCGAGAGATAAATGAGAGGGACTCGGACAGAAAATCAAGAGATATAATGAGAGAGAGAGAGAGAGAGAGAGATGGAGACGACGGGGAGAAAGCGTTGGTTTTAATGAGTGATGCGACGGATAATGGGTGATCGTATCTTATTGCGAGCTCCCGGGCTACCGAAACACTATGTGCCTGCAACAGTTGCGTGTGATTTCTCGCTTCGCGCAAAAGCTATCGTGGAAAAGCTCTGTCTTGCGTGCCACCGTCGAGAGAACAGAGCGTACGTGATAGCTGCGCAAACACTCCGAGGTTGTATACGCATCTACTGTCCTTAACTGGTATGCGGTAATTTTCTGTATTCCACGACCGATGCAATTTTACCAGCGATACCATTATGTACTTAACACATTGATAGACAAAGTTCAGTAATTTTTGGGGACAATTTTACATCAACTCGCCGTAATGTTTTCCTGATTTTATATATTATATACATCGGCAGTCCATACGATGCTTTCGTAGAGCACTCTGCTAACTTCTATTTTCCAAATAGAATGATAAATAATTATTCACATTTTCAAATTAACAGCCGGTAAAGCCGAGAAAAAACTTTCCCGGCGAGAGGGACCAGCGCATGTAGAGACGGAACGATATAATTACCGCGTTATTATAAATAATTTTATTTCGAATTCCGAGTGATCAATCAAGTTTTAAATTTCTTATAAATTTGCGAAAACGAGGTGTAAAATATTATTTACAGGTCTTTGCTGTATTTTCATACTTGCGGCTCAGTATCAAGTTCTTTATTTTTTCTAAAACGTTTATTGGTTGAGGAAATTTTTTTGGATGCGTATAAAATATTTACGAGAATGTATATAAAACAGACTATGATAAATTGTGAATTTAAAAAAAAAACTCAATTTTATGAATATTATGGTGAATTAAATACAAAGTAAAAATCATCTTTCCAGGAATAACGTTGACTGCAGAAGATTTGTCGAAGACTACAGACACGTGTATACGTAAATCCAATCAATCGAATTCACCTTCCGGGCGTGCAACGCGAACTTATAGCAAATGCATGGAAAATTCTGTAAATACTTTTCCGTTGACTTTGCATTGAAATAATATGAAAAATCCTGGAAAAAGGTAAATGCAAAGGACTGTAAAAAAGCGGTCACTGGAGAATTCTTATTTTTTATTTCTGTAATCGCGATACTGCTAATATATAGCTGTAAGAATATGTGACGAAGACACGCGCAAAGAGGTGGAGTTGTCGATAAACAGTTTCGTTTACCGGCTGTGGTGTTCTCGGACGTTTATGATGCCTCAGGATATATACAGCCGGCTCTTCTAGTTATATACCACGCATATATTTATGCTCTATCAAAATGGATAGCCGCAGAAACGAGGTTTATCATTCGATCCATGCCACTTCGTATTCACATAACGATAATATTGTTAAAAAGAAAAATAAAAGAAAGTTATCTCTAGAAAAATCGACATTTGTATAGTGGTCGCGAGGACGAGTTGGACAACCGGTATTTAAATCGTTGCTCAATTATGCCGATCACGCAATACATTTGCCATATCAGCATAATGAAAAAAAAAATAAAAATCATATTATAAGGAAAGTTCGATATAACCGATGGCGTAGCACCGTACACGATAAATTCGTCTCTCTGAATTCGATTACACCGCACCGATTGTGCAATATATTATAAATACACACACGCACACACACACACACACACACACACATCCACACATACAGGAATGTGTAATATGTATGCCCTTATTTCGAAGGAATCCACAAAATGTACGATACATGTAGATGGGACTAGAGTGAGAAAACAGGAAATCTGTATGTCAGTCATGCAAGGTATGCGCGAGAGCCTCAGGATGCGTTGCACTGGTGTATGAATCTCAAGCACACGGTATGAAAGCCTCGTATATGTGTATTTTCTATACAGTGTGCTCGAGGAAAGGGTGGAAGATGTAAATGCACATATGTATGTATACGTATGACCGAAACGGACGTACAGAGAGGTAGAACGAATGAGACAAGAGAGAGAGAGAGAGAGAGAGAGAGAAAGAGAGAGGTAGGATAAAGGAGGAAAACGAACGTTTACCTCGGAACTCCTCTCTCACTCTCTATATCCCCGAGCGTCTTTCGATGCGCCCGGCGAGAACTACCAGTTTACATGTATATATACCTTTCTGGCAGACGGGCACTTCCCGCGATATATCGAGCGATACGGTCGAGGCAGCAGCTCTATCTCACGCGCTTACTACTGGCGTCTGCTGGTTTACCGTACGTATCTACCGCCACTACTTCTATATCACTGTAGTGTGGTACACACAATTTCAGCTACGTATGCCCGACAATCCTCAACGAGAGAAGGAGTTATACGGGAAAGTGGCTGAGCTACGGTGTTACCGGTGCACACGGAGTATATGGTCTGCCTCGCCTTCTTCGTTCCACTATGCGCCGCATTGTGGCTTGTCAGACCCGTCAGTAGTAAAGGCAGCGTTGGTCAGACACGCTCTCTCTCTCTCTTCCTTCCTTTCTCTTTGAGATCTCTCTCTCTCTCTCTCTCTCTCTCTCTCTCTCTCTCTCTCTCTCTCTCTCTCTCTCTCTCTCTCTCTCTCTCACACACTCTTTCTCTGTCTGCTAATGCCTAGCTCTTGTAGAAAAAAAAAGTATGCTACACAGGGAGTTACTGCGAAAAGTCGTGAATTCCGCTGTGAAAGGGTTTAAGCCGAAGAAAAAGTCGAGCAGAATAGAGAAAACTCTCGAGTTGGTTGAAACACGAGATGTGAAACGAAAAAAAAAGAAGTACGGGCATAAAAAATGGATGAACACAGGAGAAGAGCGTTGTAACCTGTCTTTTAGGGTGGAACGTATAAATTGATGCAAAAACACCGAGTCCATCGTCTCGAGGATCCAGAGGCAAAGTTTTCTCGTTCTGATTTTTTGTTTTTAGCCCCGCGGAGGTATTATAATGGGCCAAAAGCTCGCTCACGCACCGCATCTTTGGTAACGTCTTGAGTCTCACTCTCATCCCATTCGATTTGGCGAGGAGCTCACCGATGAAAAAAAAAAAAAAAAAAAAAAAAAAAAGAAAAACAAAGAACACGACGAAAAAAGAAAAGGATTATCCTCGGGCACGAACTCATCGAAAAAAATGGATAAAAGCAACGGGCGTTAAGCACTCGCGTGAAAGATGGAACAATCGTGAGGCGTTGGGCACTTTGCTATATAGCGAAAGCGTCATATACGGACTCTCGTATTCTTTCTTTATGTTCCGTGGATTTGTTTATTTACGTTTGTTTAGAGACCCCCCCCCCACCCCCCCTCCCAAAATGTCGATCGGCGATTATATAGTACGATCATTAAAATTATACATACACGAGATAATTAAACCCGTATTCGTTTCATCTGTGAAAGTGCGATTTTCGAGCGATCAATCGTTCTTCCTTTCTTGCTGGCTTCAATTTTATTCCTGCACCAAGAAAAATGGATTCATTCGATTTAAAGGAATTTTTCAACGAACCAAACAAAACTAATTCCAACGGGATGAAATTTATTTTCCCGGTGATCGAATTATTACGATAGAATAAATTTCATTTTAATGAATAAATATTTCTTTTATTTTAAAAAAACTCTATATATGGAAGTGGAATAAAACCTTTTATCTCGATGTGCAAACAGCTCAGGGAGAAATGAGTCTTGCGTTTTTTTTTTTAAATATAAGTAAATTTCTTATGATTAAATTTGTTTTTAGTTTATCCTTAGACTAAACGATTTACCCTCGTATACATTCATCGTAGACTCTGCAACTACTCAAGAAATATTGTTTGTTTTAAATTACTACTTGCGCAACCGCCCTTTCGCTTCTTCGTGAATGAAGAGATTTTCAGTGTATACGGTATAACGCAGAGACGGCAACAGAGAAACTGCTTGCGAAGCGAAATAAAAATCACGATGCATCGTTCAAGCTGCTTGCATATACTTTTTCTCATCTATCGTCTCGCTCTTGCCAAACGTTAACGTTTCTTTTCCTTCTGTCGTCACTCGCGCCTTTATTTTCTCGTCCGTCGTACTTTTCTCTGCTCTGGTCTCGTCCTTTCACAACCTCTCGCTTTTCGTCCTTTCGAGGAGAGAAATACGCCGCTTTCTACGGACGTCATCGTCGACACTTTAACGTACCATTTATGTTCTTTGCTCCTCGTGCTTTCCCACATACAGACGCTTTCGCAAAGTCCACGAACTCTCGTCGCTTCGTGTCTGTACGGAGGACTCGAGCTCATCGGTTTCTTTTTTCTCAATCAGCTTTCGCTCCTATTACACTGTGCATATTCATCCGTTTCAAACGGAGTGACAAGTTTGAAACGTCAGCATTGAAAACATTGAAAAGGGAGCGGTATGCTATATATAAATCATGATCGAGGGTCAATCTTACCGAAAGCATCGTTCAAACAAATTTTATAACTATAAATAATTGTGAATAAATGTCGAAAAGTAAGATTGTTATTTGTGTTAAATAATCCAGATTAGTTTCAATTTATTATTCTTTCGTGCATACGTGCACGTAGAGTAAAAGTTTAGGAACATCATTCCAAATAAATGATCCGGCAAAGTCGAATTGCGGGAATCGGTAAGCCTATGGAAACTGTCGAAAACTTTGTAACGATCGACTATGTAAGAGTACCGACTGTATGACTCAACGAATGGAGGCCAAGAGTAAAATGGGAGTCAATTTTCTACGGAGAATATATCGCACATTTCTTATAGGGCCCGTGCATATTAATACAGTCTCACCAAAGTGAGAATGTGTATTCGTGTACATGCAGACTATTTGCGCCATCTATAATCCAGAACAAACACTTTGTTCGTGGAAAATGTATATATGTACACGACTACACATTTTTACTTTGGTGAAATTGTATTAGTGTGCATGGTCCCTATAAACAAGATGGTCACGAAATACCACTATCGGTTTCATCTTTATGTACTTTATATGCCTTTCTCGGTAAAGTGGTTGCTTATCTTGCATGGAACATATACTTTGCCAAATGATACGTTATACTTCTGTATATTTTTGTTTTTCTCCCCCTTCGTCTCTCTCTCTCTCTCTCTCTCTCTCTCTCTCTCTCTCTCTCTCTCTCTCTCTCTCATCTTTTCTTCGGCCCTTCATACTCTTCGGCTTAAACATTTCACACTTTTTTTTCTTTTTTCGCATTCGAAGTTTGAAAATCGTTTGCGTGAGAGTGATAAACGTGCAAAGTCGTTTAGAGAGGATTGAGTCGATCTCTATTCGCGAATCGCCATTCGCAACGACGACAGCCATCCGCCTTTTCACACGCGCCGGACTCCACTTTCCTTTGCGACGAGTAAAGATTGCTGTGAGAGGGTCCAATTCAAAGAAGAGGACAAAAGGAAAAACAAGGGAAGACGAAAAGGAGACCCGAGGGCAGAGGGTTCGAACGTCGGGGTTTTGGCCGGGGTAAAGTGGTACCTAACCCAACGCGACAGTCAGATGCTCCGCTCCACTGCGGAATTGTTTTATCCTCCACCGTATTCCAGTCTCTTCCTTTTTCTTTTCCTCTCTCTCTCTCTCTCTCTCTCTCTCTCTCTCTCTCTCTCGCTCCATTTTCTTCCTTTGGTCTATTCTCACTGGCACGCTCCTCTACCTCGTTTTCTAGAAGAGGGCGATTTCGTTTCCGACACTCGTTCTTCCCGTCTACTTCGCCCGACGGTGTGCCCCATCTCCACACGTTTATGCCACTCCTCGAAAACCGAGGGATGAGGCTTGAGGGTACGGATAGAGGATGCACGGAACGAATATCTGCGTCTATCTTTCCTATATATACTATATATATATATATATATACAGTGCACGCTGAGACCGCACACACTCGTCGTCAGAAGAACATAGAATATACCCCGTACCACTGAAGTCACAGACAAACCCAGCACCCTTTCTTTCTCTCCGTCTCTTTCTTATAGACGTCTCTTAGTTTTCAGTCTCACACCTCGATCGTCCACGCCTATCCGACGTTCGTTATTCTACGCAACGCGCACATTTTTCAAGTAACAAATCAGCGGTATATATTTACTTCAATTTCTTGATATGTATCTACGTAAGGAAGAAATAACGAGAAACTGAGAAAAAAAAGGACGTAGCATATCACGTCAAAGAAGAAAAGCGAAAATACTTCGGTTCGATGCGAGAAAGAAAGTGCCCCCTCACCCCCAGCTTCTCCAAATTTTAAATTTTCACAAATTTTGCTTGTAACTTTTATTTGTTCAGCAAAATTTTCCCTCATAAGAAAACAATGTGTCAATTGCAGGTACACATAGTCTTTTTTTACTCCGCATTAAATCTCAATGATCTTCAAATTATTTCATACGCTTTGACGTATGATTATCGTATGCTGCTTGCACGTGTCCGGGAATTCTTTCGGTCAATCTAAATTTTTCAATGAATTACTCAATTTTTGTTTTCCAATGAAAACACAGCTTCGTTCATGAGTAAGTAAAATGGACGTGTCCTCATAAAACTTTGTTCAATTATCGTGGGTAAGACCAGGTGGAACTTTGTGCTATTTCTGTCGTTTGCAAAAACAACGTGGCAACGGTCCACGATATGAAGTTTACGCGAAAAAAGTTATTCATTTCACGTTCGATTATTATCTGTGTTCGCAGTTAGTTTGCTGATGCAGTTTTCTCGATGAATCGTATTGATGAGCCGTGATACATAAGTAGCCCCGTGGTAACGAGTACACAAGAAAGAATAAGCAGCCGAGAAAATTGCTCAGTTTTTGCAAGCAACGCGTCAACTGCAAAGTTTCTTGTTAATGCCAAGTCTGCTTTTCCAATCCTTCCACTCAATAAGGTACGACCATTGCATGTTGAAATAATAAAAGGCTTAAATGTAAAAATTTTCACCGTCGTTGTTCAAATTTATGTTCAATATTATTATTATGAATTTTCGTTGCTACGTATCTGCAAGTATACATCGTACTTTTGTGAACTTGTACTGTGTAGTATTTTTTTTCATAATGCACAAAGTTGACAACTCATATATAGATAATAATAAAAATATGTATAAAAAAAAAAAAAGAAATAGTCGATTCAACGAAATTCATTCGGCCAGCATCCATGGACATTAAATTTAAATGCACTCACAAATTAGAGGCCTATCGGGGCTCGGTCATTATATCTATGCAATATTATTCACTTTATAAAATCTTCGTAATAATTGTCTTTTTCGTGAAAGAGAATTACTGGTCGAGGGATACAGGCTATGATTGTTATAAACATACTCGACTATGATTGGAAAAATTCCCACGTGGGCTCTTTCTCGTGCTCTGGTGCTCGATGAATTCAATGCTGAGTTTTCCAAGAAAAGTCCGAGAATCAACTCAATTTGTCAGCGATTGAACCTTGCTAGTCCCCAAGACGAGTATGCGATGCTTTCCAATATCAGAGAGTGTATAGAACGATGCGTGATTATAATTTAAACTCGACAACACAATTTAAACTCTATCGAGACCTTAAAGCCGTTGAATCTACACGACGATGTAAAATTATTGTATTTTTTATACGAATCCAATGCCCGTTAAATTTGTCGAATGTGAGTTTTCCAAAGATCCAAGTTCGTGGCCACTATACTTCAGAGCGACAGCCTCTATAAGGGGCTGTGCTATATCTGCGCCTAGGTGGTCAACTGCTGAATCTTTAGCATGGAAAAATTATATGATCGGTATTGCTTAAAGTTCGCGCGAACGCCATAGAAAACATTCAAGCCAAGAAGTTGAATCTCGTCTGGTATTATAGACGTATCTCCTCAAAAAATAGATGTATACTATACGTAATTATTTTTCACGTTAAAAAAAGTAATATTTGGAAAATTCAGAAAAATGTCGGTGGAACTGAAAAATAAATAGAAGCGTCTATTTATTAAACCAGATCGCGATCTGGTTTCGAGAACTCGACAATATTGCACCGGCGATATCCTGTGCATCCTTCCCATAGAATTCTCCGTTACACAACATACATACGTACAACAATATATATGTGTGTGTGTGTATGTGTGTGTATGAATTTGCTTTATTATACTGTCCTGTTCGGGCATTCACTTTCTGGTCTCCTCAAGATTCTCTAGAGTCTAATCGAGCTTGCACGAGTCTTCGTGCATCATCTCGGCCCTCGCTATATCACCGGGGATCTATCTTCAAAGGTCCTTAACCGTTCGTTTCGTCTATTCGCTATGGGAAAACCGCGCATCGTCTATCACTGTACGTATAAACTATACGTACTACAAATAGAGTATACTGTATACTATGCACGTTATATATCCAAAGACCCGGAGGGTTAGCGAGCATCAGCGTGGCACATTCACCCAACGTTCTAAGATACCTATAACCATAAAAGATGATGCAGAAGGTATGAGATATAGAGCATATGCAATATGTATGGTACGCTATATCGTGTAGAATACTCTTCGGTCTCGTCGAGTTCGTATATACACATCGTTATCGCACGAACTCGTCAGCCAGCGGAACTTGATACTTCACGTCGACATCCGTCGTAAACTGAATAACGACATATACGAGGCATTTTGTTTTCAATTGACCTGATCTTCAACCTCGACTATGTATAATCTGTTCCCCTCCGAATTCATATGTTTTGGATGCTCTCAAAGAAACATTGGGTGCATTATCCGCTCATTTCGATCAAGGGGGCACATACGTCGTTTATTTTAGAGGTCTATTACAACAACAGGGGTGGGGCCGGAGTAGGAATGATACTTTCAGTAGAGAAAGCTTGGATTATTGCCTACAAAATGCCTCATTGACGTTTTTAAAATAAACATGTCATAGCTGTAAGAGGAAAGTTATAGTAGACTACTGCGAAAAGCTTGCACGGACGATTTTTCAAGACAGACTTATCCGATCGAGTTGAAATTTTAACCAACTGTTGAATGAATACGGTGAATAAAAAGGATGAACCAGTTTTGAGATTCACTGAGAATTAACCAATTGGCAAAAGATTTAATTATTTGTTTCGTGACATTTTGATTTTTATTGGTGCATAATATATACTTTGTCTTAAAAATTAATCAATGGATTAAGTTTCTGGTTCATTATTTCAAAGTGGATGACTTCAGTAATTTTTGTGAAAAATTTGATACAAATCGGTTCAACGGTTCTCGAGATATCCTGCGCGCAAGCTTTTTGTAGTGAGTTACTATAACTTCCCTATTACAGCTATCCTATGTTGATTTAAAAAACGTTAATGAAGAATTTTGTAGGTAATAATCCAAGCTTTCTACTGAAAGTATCCGCTCTAACCTCACCACTATTGTTGTAATAGACCTTTGAAATGAAGGCTTTAGACACGTATGTCTCTAGCAGTTATAACAAACGAAAATAATATGAATTATCGATAGATCAAGTTGGCGATTGGAGGTTGAAGTGGACAAATAATTCGCACATGTATTGAAGATTTGGGAATTAAAGCTTGAAGAGAAATAATTTTTCAAATATCGTGATTGTTGGGGTCGAGTTGATTCTGCATGAAAAATCTGATACATATCTACACAGAGAAAAAAGAATGGAAGCGACTAGTGATTAATACTATAAAAATAGTAATTTACTTCCAGCTTTGTAGTTTTCGTGTTCATTACTACGCAACACGATGAAAAGTATGAAGCGCGTTGTTATTTCTACTGTGATTAGAATTTTTTACTATATATGCCCATGATACTTTTTAGTATGCATATGGCACTTTTCACCATGTTTCGCAGTAATGAATACGACAACTACAAAGCTGGAATTAAATTACTATTTTTATAGAAAAAATCACTCCTCGCTTTTATTTTTTTTTCTCCGTGTATGCAGATTTAGTATGCTCTATATAGTACATTCATCAGGACCATACAGGTCGCTCACGTTTTACACTATACTTGAGTACTCGCAATAAGCTTGCAACGAATAAAGTACATGAAGTATTCCATGGGATTTCGACCAGACTCATAGGCTGATAAGAAGCTGTTCAAGTATTTTGAAATATTGGTTCTAGCCTTTAACCGCTTGTGAATTTTTTCCAATTTTCATTCCAAAATACTCATAAGTTAGCAACTGATAACGATAAATACGGAGATCGAAAATCCCCGAAATTCGATCAAGTATAACTTGAAACTTACTGATCGTGCAAAGAAAAAAAACAAAAATCGCTTTTAAACAAAATCACAGCCCGTAATGAAATTGCCAACTTTTTTTTGTACACCAACAGATTGATGGATATGCACTAAAATTTTCAGCGACCGAAATATTTCATAACGTTGGAAAAATGGAAAAACCTACATACACACATATATTGGTTGTATACATGTTTGGCATATATATCTCGAGTAGAAAGATCACTTGAAGTTAAAACTTTCATGTACCAAACTTCTTTTCTTTGGAAGACCAACAGTTTTCGACTTGTACTTGATTGACTCTCGAAGATTCTCGATTTTCGAACTTATCGTCTCAGCTACTAACTTATCGAATAATGTGTAGGAATAAAAAACGAATGAAAACTGCATGATCTCTCAAGGAATTTTGACACTAACAATCCGCAAAGTTTCGATAGATTCTGAGAGGGTCAGGTCTTTGGCCAAGTTGAAATCTCATCTAATACCTCATGTATACACAGGTGGTATACTTCGTGATAGTCCAGCGTGCAAACGTTATTGGATCAAGTAAAACAACGCATTGTGTCGCGCTGTGTGTTCACCGTCCGTTTGTCGGGACTATTCGTCATAGCCACATTTATCCTTTCTCCTTTTGTAACTCATATTATACGAGCTGTAGTAACTTTGTCCCTGTTTCCCTCAATATAATACACGAATGATATACACACATCCAACTTTTCGTCTTTCTATCGCCTTCACATGTCAGCACAATCTCGCAAGAGCAAGAAGTATACTCCCTGCACTCTCATGCACTATCGTGATATCCCTGTTTGCTTTTCTCGTGCGATGGCCTTCTGCTCTCCTGTCTCCTGTGGTCTATAATAGTACAGAAAATCACTGTATAGCATTGCACAGACATCTCGGTACTTCTTTTGCTCCTTCACTCTCGCACTTACCTCTCTCTCTCTCTCTCTCTTTCCCTCTCTTTGTTGTGGGTTCACCGAGTGACATTGCACTGTGGACAAGCCCCGCGTGGCTCTCAAACGAGTATTTTATGTGAACAGATCTTCTGGACTGGACGAGGACGAAGCGATGGGAAAAGTATCGCGAAGGAAGAGGTGACCCAGTAGTTCCGGGATCACACACACATATATATATATATATATGTATATGGACGATCGTATCCAAGACAAGACAACTGGGACTCTCTTATGTGCCTTTTTTCCTTTCTTACTGGTCCAGGAGAGATCACAACTTCGTAGATATAAACAGTCCAGTGTATATTGTATGTATGAGTATCTGTCTCCGGTGCCTATATATACCCACGATATATAACGTTTATTACGTGAATCCCACGCGCCTATATATACACGTACGGACACGAGGTTGCTGGGAGACATGCTTTACGATTTGTCATACAGAAACTGCTCTGTCGTATACACACCAAAGGAGGAGTGCGACATTAGCGTGGCATCGGTAATACACTCTCGAGATATACCGTACCGGAAAGTATAACTTTGTTTTTTTTTTATCTTCCATCTTCTTATTCCTGTTCTGCTCAACTGCTGTATCTCCCGAGGCACGCTCCGTTTGAGCTATTGTAATGGCGTTTAACGCGAGCGAGGGTGGACTCGAGAAAATTGTGGTGCCCCATTTTTCCCGAGATTTTCCATCTCGTACCATGTTTATGTATGGATATATATATATATATATATATATATATATATATATGTGTATATATATACTTTTTTTGTTTGATTTCTTTTTGAGTGTTTCCATTCCAATAGACCTTTATCTTACGCGATACAGTACGGCTCGACATAACTACTCCGGGTGTTTGTGATTTGTTGATATTTCGAATGTCTTTTTTTTACTATGCATAAAAGGTGTATGTGTTAGGGTTTTGTATAAGTAGAACAGAAGGCGGCGGAAAGACGATATATTTTTATCAGATAATGTAAAAAAAATGGAGAGAGAGGGAGAGAGACACCGGTGTGTAAGTTGTTTTTTGTCAGACGCTTGAGGAATTGTCTCGTTTGGTATAATTGTCATAGCATTTCGTGTCCTGGATACATCCATACATATATATACACATATATATATATATATATAAATATATATATATATAAATATATATATATATATATATATATATATATATTCCTCTACGGAAGCTTTTTCCTTCCGTTACTTCTCTCTTTCTTCTTTTTCTCTTAGCGTCCATGCTGTGAGCTCTCTTCTCTATTACACGCAGTGGAAGTGCAATAATGATCTCTCGCAACATTTATTATTCTGTCTGTGCTCTCTCTCTCTCTCTCTCTCTCTCTCCTCTCTCCCTCGCTCTTTCCCCTTTGTATTATTTTTGCCCCGTTCCGCGATGAAATGTCTTATTATTGGATTAAAAAATATACTCGAGCTGGATTAATCAGACACACGACGATCGCTTTTGATGTCGGTAAGTTATATTTAAAAAAAAGACAGAAAGAACAACAACGGAAGGAAAACATAAATTTCCTTCAGTAGTATATTCCGTAATTGTTAGTAACCAATTACGCATGAAAGCTCAGCATAACGATGATCCTCGGTACGCCCCTCGACAGAGTAAATTCCGCTCGCAGGGGGGAAAAAACTGAATTAATTATATATACCACAAACACAGGCGAACGCGAGCGTAAATATTTGAACGAGGCGCACTTTACGATAGACATTCCAAATATAATGATATAGTATAAGTGAGATATTTCATGCCAACTCGACTCTTCGTTTTTGGTGTCCTTCGACCTCCAAAGAGGACTCAATAATTAAATAAAAGAGACTACTCCCAAAACGCCATGGAGGATTCTATGGAACGAAGGGTTTTTTTTCAAACTTTTTTGACCTCAATGATCGAAATTTTGATTTACCAAACTGTTCCGTTGCCAATGTCAAAAGTTTTTGCTGCAACGTTCAATATTTTCTTGCACCGAAGAATTTATATGATCGGACAAGAAAAACTATTAAAATTCTTAAATAAGTTTCAACTGTTTATCGTTGATTCTCATCAAACTTGATATACGGAACATTCTTAACGCTTATGAACTTTGTTAAAGTGCCTAATAGTACCAGTTTCTCATCGATGAAGTGCACGAGTCTGGAGGCTGAAGCTGCTCGCATCGAGCAAGAATAACTTCAGCGATTTGAAGTAGCTAATCAGCGAATGAATATAAAGAAAAAAAAAATATATCGAATATTTAACTGCGCGAACGATGGATTTCTTAAGATAAGAGAAAAAACATCGAATGACCTGTACTGCGAGATATGGATTTTTTAAGGAAGGAAAATTCACCATGAGCAAGTGAAATAATTAACCGTATCCGAGATGTCGAGGGGCAAATATTGGTTGACCTTGACGTGAAATACTTCACACACACACACACACACACATATTGTGCACGGTGCACGTGTTATAATATAATGCGGACTGTAATACAGTGGGTAACTTTAGGAATAAAATGTAGGAATTGAGTATAACTTTAGTATACATGCGCAAATGGAACGTGCCCCAAATATACCACTGGCCTGTCACGCCAACCTCCTCTTTGGTAATTTGCCCCTAACATCCCCCTAAAATGGGTCTGCGAGGTGGGCCTAATGAAATCAGTGTTACCTCTTTTTCTTTTTTTCTTTCTTTCTTTCTCTCTCTCTCTCTCTCTCTCTCTCTCTCTCTCTCTCTCTCTCACACACACACACGCGCACACACAAACATACACCCACACACACTCTAGATCCAAGCGTGAATTGTCGCAGTGACACGCGCATTGGCGTCAAAAACCGCGTGTGTTGGACGCATAATCATGGTTGTAATATCATATGCTCTGTCGTATTTTGGTGCCAGTGCCCTTTATCAGGGGGACGCCGCGTAGAATACAATATTTATCCTGCATTAGTTCTCGTGACCCAACTCATTATATATTGTCGTAAAGAATCCAAGGATTTTCCCAAAAACTCGTCGATGACGATCTCACCCTTCGTTCTTTCGTATATACTCATTTATACCTGCCATGCAAGAATGATCTTATCGAATAGTAAAGATCGTCAATTGTGCTACTGAAGTATTAACAAAGGCTTTTAGAAATTGCTCGGTCATTGGCGGAGCATGAAATATGGTCGAATATATCTATCAAGAATAAGTAAAGATTTTACGATAACCCAGATACTGAACGATCCGAGGTTGCGTGCAATAGTTATCAACTCGAGCAATTTTGCGTCCCTTGAGTCAAGGAGAGTAAATAAAGCCTGACGTTGCGAATTGGCCTGAAGAAGGACACGAAAAATAAAAAGGAGAAGTAGAAGAAGAAGAAGATGAAGAAGAAGAAAACGAGGAGAATGTGCGCCTGCAAAGACGTGGGAGTGCCCATCGGCACCGGGAGTTACGACTTTCTTGGGC
The DNA here is from genome assembly GCA_963564615.1 of Rhorus exstirpatorius. Lineage (NCBI taxonomy): Eukaryota > Metazoa > Arthropoda > Insecta > Hymenoptera > Ichneumonidae > Rhorus > Rhorus exstirpatorius. Next base: position 19,632,290 of record OY751315.1, read on the forward strand.
ATCATTCGTTATACCCTTTACAGAGTCCTCACACTGCCGGTCTCTCTGTTGTCTGCTCTTTTTCTCGCTCACTCTATCTCGGTCCGTCGTCTTTTATTTATTTTTTTTTTTGCTTGCCTCACGTCCGTCCGTCCGTCTGTCTGCCGACCTTCTGCCCCGGTCGACTGCTGCGACCTCCGCGAAGGTCCAGGCGCTCACACTTCCGATGAGCACATACATAGGAAACCGGATGTAACTGCTAATGCGCCGGCGCGTCTCAAGACCGCGACAACTCGGGCGATTCTCTCTTTTTCTCTCTCTGTCTCTACCTGTTCACACAGCATCCACTACTGTGACTCTTGGTCCCGGTTGAGATTTTACGTTTTTCAGTAGTGGCTCCTCAACGATACGAGAACGAACGAACAAACGATGTCTGGACGCCCACACTCATGCCAGCTCTCTTAAAAATTCGAGAGAAACCGAAACTTTTCACCCTTTTTTTTATTGTTCTTTCCAATAGGGACACGGCGAAGCGAAGTCAGTTCATCGATATGCACCGCATATAATGTATACGCTATTGAACTGACACGGGTTTCGAATTACCGGAAGTAACAAAAGACGCCGTAGGCCCACGCATTTGCACTCACAAAATGTCGAAATGAAACAGGATTATCTCCTGATAATTCGTTGATAATGAGTCTAATGTTTAATTACTTTATTATTAAATGGAAACCAATTTTTTTCAAGTATAATTGGCTTTCAATCTAAAATATTGTAAAAAATATGGATTTCTACGAATTGGACCGAATGATTTCGTACTTATTTCGTCACGAAACAGTTTTTTAAAATGTTATGCCCGAGTTATCAAGCTAAAAGATCCTCTATAAGATAGCAAGAAGAAATGAATAAATATCGATGAATATCAAATTTCCTCCAAGTCTATTCCATTTATGCGTATCATGTATCGACACGATATACATGCATATACGTATATCTACGATTATTATCGAATGATACAACATCCTGAAACAACGATCCAGCTTTACTTTGGTCTCCTCATCGATAATCTGATAATCTCACATAATCTCGACTCGGAATATTCAAGTACTGACGTTGTCTTTACAGATTAATTATAATTCTCCCTCTCTCTCTCTCTCATTTCCATTTATGATTCCCCAACGAGGTGAGGTTATTCCTTCATAATAATTGATCCAGAGATGGGAATCTGTTCCCGGAGGAATAAGCTAGCACCTTAAGATTCTGCCACTCATAATCCTTCTACCATTAGATCGATCTCATCTATCCTCACCTCTCGGTGAAAGATTCAAACTGGCGAGTGGTAGGACCAATTTCATCGGGCCCAAAAGCAAACGACATTCGGCTGAGTGGCCCGAATCATTCCAGAGGCTATTCCGCAGTATGCGTTTCCGCCGACATTACGTTATCTCTCGCTAACTATATATGCGAAATCACGATATAGCATCCGAGCTGTTTTATCCTTTAACATTCTCTCGACTTTATACTTCGCAGAAGAAACAGCTGGCCAAGCTCGTCGAGAAAAGTTAACGACGAAAGATTTTCTCTCATTCGAAACGAGAGACGAGAGGAGAAGAAGAAGAAGAAGAAGAAGAGACGGAGAAAGAGAGAGAGAGAGATTTGATTTGAGCGAGAGAGAGAGAGAGAGCGAGAGAATGTTGCATTTCACGAAGCTGGAGCTCGAGCTTTCCCTACTCCAGCGGAACAGAAGAGCCTTTGCTGAGTCGTCAGATTAACCTCCCTATATATACCTCTCATCTTTCGCCTACGCCGGTAGACAGTCCAGCAATTTGCACACAGCTTCATTTCTCATAACTCATCCACCATTAATCAGACAATCACACACACACACACACACACACACACACAGCTACATTACACATATATATATCTATGTAACTTGCCGCACACTCATTATAGGTAATCTCATCGTGATAAGGATCCGTGAAGCACCGGAAAGCTGATTTAACCACAACACCTCGGCAAACCGACGAAAACGTTTTCAACCGGACGCTGGTTATACAGCTGAGTTGAAAATATATTTTCGTAAATTAGATTGTTAATTTTGCTAATGGTGTTTGCATGATTCACGAATGTAGCTTGAGTAGTTTAATCTCTGGAACAATGCTTGGCTGAGTTTGATCCTTTTAAATATCATCAGTGTTATTATACGGAATCGTTATCTATATTTCTCTAGTTGTAAATTCTCATACATATTTGTAGAATACATTCAGTTAAAATAAAATTGCAGCTTATTTAACGGCATCTACCGAATACTAATAGCGCATGAGCATTTGCAGTTCTTGCAGTGTTTACATCTCGTATAGGTCTGTACAATATGTATATGGGTTTATGTGTTTCATTCATTGTTCTCGGCGTTAGTCTCGCCCAAGCGAAGATTAATAGAAGAGTACAGCTTGAGCGTCTTTGAAGAGTAAGTACGATTAGGATCCGCCTGGGTTCTCGGGTATTTTTTATACGACGGGATCTAGTCTCAGACACTTTGAGTAGGACGCATATGTACGTTGGTAAATAAGTCTTCCTGCTGGTGTCCGATAAGCTTTGGCTCTATGCGAGCTTCCCCTACCTCTTTTTCGATAAAATGTACAAGACGATCCGAAAACATTGAAAAATCTACAATCGAATGAGTTCCCATTTGATGACTTGAAAATTAATTCGTCAGAATCACTGCTACAATCCGATATAAATTTCCTCTCTCTTCAGAATAATTTATACGTCTTTACGAACACATACTTGAATGTTTTAGTTCACCAGTCACAATGCAGAAGTCAATTCTCATTGATTTTCCTCTCGAGCTCTCTCTCTCTCTCTCTCTCTCTCTCTCATATGCGCGCACACACACACACACACACACACACACACACACACACACACACACACAATGGAAGTTAATAGAAAGCAGCATATTGTGCTACTTAGCTGTGACTACGTAATATACTGGTTCGTTGGTGTAAAATAATCCGCTCTAGTTGGCAGACAGTGGTAGAGTAAGGAACAACGGTCATCGGAGACGCATGTGCATACGTATAAGCGATCGATACACATGCAAAATGAGCGGTATAGAGGATCATCAGAGCCATATGGGACGCACACCGGCTTAAGTCGCGTAATGTAAGGAAACACTGGAGACCAACATTAGGATTAGCCGCTCGATGTTGCACGTCTGCTACTCATGTACGATTCTGCTGATGCAATCCTCTGCCCGGCGTGACGTTGCTGTTCGCTCTCTCCTGGCCAACCCCGATCGCCATCGCGCTACCCAGAATCGATCTATCCGTACCGCAGGATTACGCATTACAGCAACCAAGATGGCCTCCTCGGTGTGGCTTGAGATCATCACAGGAGTATATAAATACATGTACCGGTTGTCATCCATGTTAACCGAAGTGTTTAAACGTGGTGCTGTAATATTTTATGGTTACGATATGATTCAGTTTTATCCGAATCAGCCGATGAAGCGTATTGTTAGTGATTAAGCTACATTTGCTATCGCAATACCATCAATGCGCAATCGGATATTTGTAGAGATATTTATTGCTGGCAAAGTGAATTACATCAACCGATTGTTGAGTATTTATGTGCTCGGACATTTTGTGTGTATTTATCGTCCCATTTTTATGCATTTATCGTGTATAAGTCACTTGCAGAGATTTTCCAAATCCTATAAATTGTATATTATGTATACCGACAGAAAATAAATGGGCAAGAAAATGCTGCTAATGGCAACACCGAGCTGAACTACCCTGCATGAGGCTATCTTTGAATCTTCTGACGCCTTGTTGCTGGAGTCTTGAAGCTTCATAATCCTCTTTACACTCTCTTCCGAAGCCAAAAAGAAAATGCATATTACTGCGAGTTATTTTATGGTTTAATTAAGTATATACATGGTACGCTTCACATTATTACGTCCTGTAAAAACTACTTCTAGGCCAAAATAGATAAAACAATTATAATATTGATCTCTTCTTTTTCACCATGCAAAGAGCTACAGGCAATGAATATTGGATCACTTTTTATCGCATTACAATATGCTCAATCAATATCGGGTGGACACCACTCCTGGCAGTTCATGTCATTGTTAATCGGCATTGTACGCACTCTTGGTCCTGGATCCTGGATCATCTGTATAGAATTCAGATTATACTTCATCGATTAGATCCTTTGTCATGCCGCGAGGTCGAGGGAGCGATTCCACTGTGGACAAGGGTCTGAATCGGATAGTCTCGTGGAATTTACACGCCATCTTCTCTACCAGCCGACGGAATGTTGACCGCGACTGTCGAAAGACATTTTGCACGACTCTGTAGTCTTATTTTGCTTAGGTGTCCTCTCTCAAAAGCCACCGGCTGAGAATCATAGCTTGCCGTAATATATAGAATTTTCAACCGGTTCGCGCGAGACAAACGCACGAAATGGAAAAAATTGGGACACGATGTGATGATGGGTAGATTAAGATGCAAGAAAAAAAAAAAATAAGTTGCAGGTCTAATTAATAAATAAATCATGTGTGACGTTTGTGGTAAGTATTGAAAGAATCTTTTATCGGACCGCAACGGAATTTTTACAACTTTTCGATAATTTGTTCCAGCCTCCCATCATTATCAACAAAACTATCTGCTACCACATTACAAGCCAGGCTATTAGGTATGCAAGTTGTAGCAAAACGTACACCTGCTGATGCACTGTACAAAATTTTGCTGCACAAGTTCAAAATCAGACGCCCCAAGTATATCTTGAGATCTTGGAGTTTCCGCTCACGTTATACATTCCATCGGGTATTCAAGAACACGTACATGGTAACGTGTTTCGTCAGGCGACCGGTAGTGCGACGCTTATCATGAGCTATAATAATAGCCTTAGAAGAGGATATTGAATTAAGAGAGAAGCACAATGTTCGTGTTGCGTGACTGCGAGGCATTTCACCCTTGCGTCAATCGAATATAATTTTTCGGGCAACTCCTCCCGATCGTTCTTTCTTTTGTTATTCTCATGAAGTAAATACGTAATTCAATATCATCACCTCCGATAGTTCAGAATTTCAGACATAGGTATAGCACAGAATAGATCTCCACCACACCCCATCTGGATAGACACTTAAACGTGTCAATAAAAATGTGTAATTGGAAATTCCCGTTATTCGGACGATGAAGAACAACATTACGAATGGAATAACGAATCTCAGAAGAAGAAAGCGCAGAAGGTAGCACTATCGGCTCGCGGCCTTTGATTTCGAGTTTATTTACCATTTTTCTACGATACAGCATCCACCTGAAGCGCAGTAGGTGAAATTTGTAAGAAGCCCACAGGATGATTATTTTTTTTCATCCTTTTCAAGTTCTTACAACTTGACTCACGACATTCCTGGATCTAATGCTATTCCCGGCCGTTTTGACTTCCCCGAAGAGTTCCACGAGTCTCTTTCCCTTTTCACGCTCTCTTTCGCAACGACTAACCCTCGTACTCTTTTTGCTCTAGCTTTTCTGGTATGTATGCCGTATTCCCCAGCCACAGCAAAAAGCAGGCTGATCTTTTCGTACAGCTTCTTTGCCCTAATGAAAAGGTCTCTCTCACTACAGCGTGAGACCATCCCTCTCATTTTCCCGCGGCTTCTATGCACGATGCACTCTATTCCTTTCCGGAAGCTCTTACTCTCGTCATATCTCACTGTGTAGTAGTACTCTGATTATGCTCCTGCTAACTCTAAAAATTTCACCGCTCGTATCCATCTTCTCCTTGAAACGATTCTACCTTGCTATTCATTTCACTCCTTTTCTCTCTCTCTCGCTCTCTCTCTCTCTTTCTCTCTGCGGTATATATATAAATGCATTTATATATCTTTTCTACCGTCACCCACCACAGCGAACTCTTCAAGGCGTGCGGGGCGGCTTCTTCAAATCCTCGTTAAAAAGTTAAAGTGGATTCCCCACAGAGAGTCCCACGAGTGGTGTGGCACTCCGCGTACCCCCCCCCCCCCCCCGGACGTTTTTTTTATCCTCGTTTCTGTCTCTCATCTCTTCCCTGTTTCTTCTACTTCTGCTGTCGGGAACGACGTGGAAAGGCCACGAATGCCATTTCGTTTTGACCCTTTGTATAGAACTATACTGATGTACGTATACATTTATCCATACGCTACAACCATGTATAGTGTACGTACACCCGAACGAATATGTCGTTGGATATCAACGAAGAAGCACATGGAAGCAATTTCTACACTCTGCGTGGTTTTTCTTGCTGCTGGAGTGCACAAACGAGCTCGCAGAACCAACCAACTATGGTTTTTGGGAGAAAAAAAAAATTAAAGACTAGTATTGTCCATACCTACTTCGCAAAGATGCGTGTATTTTTGTGTCATGGAGATGCATGATTTTTTGTGTTATATGACGAAAAGTACGAATATCTATCCTTTCTGCGGAATCTCTTCCTTCTCAGCAGTACGATACGAGTATACCACCGCTGCGACGACTTCTTTTCTTCTTTTCATCCTCTCCTTTGTCCACTCGATACAACATTCCGTATGGACCTTTTTTTTTTTTTATTCTTTCCTACCTCTCTTGGTCACTTTGCTTTGGTAGTTCTTCGTGCTCCGCGGCGCGATGAACCACGCTCCACAGAACTCAGGATCGCGGAGACCACATAGCGAGAGAAAGAGTCACGAAGCAACCGAAAGAATGGGAACGCACATTTATCGCCACAGTGTGATCGGGAACGTAGATTAATGTATTTATTGAGTGAGGTGATCGTCTCGCCGTGTCGTGGAGGGGATAGATGCGGTGGTGCGAGGCGGGTCACGCGCTAAATAGAAGAGCGATGGCATTAACCCACTATAGTGTGGCGGCACAACACCCGAATATTTTCTTTCGATCGTAATACTATTTTATCGAAGTCGATGACCTTCTGTTTTTTTACGCGATTATATTTAAAATTGATTTTTCGAATATAAGATAGCTTTCAAATTGCTATTAAGTTAGGTTAATGTCGGTGAATTATGCCGCTCAAGTGATGACTAAAACCTCCATTCACATTGACAGCAGTGTTGAATGAGCATTTTATGAAGATTTTTTTCGAACTTATTAAGTCTATGACCCCCCCCCCCCCCCCTGAAACTCTGGATTGGTCAAGTAACATGGTTAAAGAACCAATTTAAAAAAAAATCAGTCCCTAAAGTTGTACTTCATGTCCACGGGACTAATACCTTAAATGTAAGAGGCAGCGCGGAATAATCCTTTCGGCATGCCTGGATACCGCGCATGTATACATATGCTCTTTGTATGTATTTATCACCAGGGTCCACTAAAGACCGGCATCATGAATCCGCAGTAAGTTTCGGAGGATAAATCTCGTAAGCTCAAGAGCTAAAAGCGCAGGCGCGGTATTGTTCGTTCCGTGAGTTGTTTATGCCCTACTGTACATTTTGTATAGTTGGTATCTTTCTTATAACACTCTACAAGACTTATACTGAAAATAAGAGACGTCACCAAAAATAATTGGATCAATAGATTTTTATAGAGTTGATTTGAATTTAGCAAAATTAATTTGATTAATATTAATTCTATTTCATTACCTGATTCAAGTCTTTCAACGTTGTGCCAAGTATTATGCTGCTCTATAAGTCGATTCTAAAATCTTATATTACATGGAAATATGTGCTGCGAAGTCAACAAAAGCTACAAGTACTATATAATAAGAAAGACTAAAAATATTAAAAGGGAAAGTGTTTCAGATTAGTCCTTCATTTGAAAGGTACATATTTGGTAAAAAAATTGTGTTTTGTTTAAATAAAATTTCATTTGCATAAAATAAATTATTTGTTCTTAATCGCTATAACTGTTTGTGACAGAATTATATGTGTCTATATGTCATTAGAGTTTTCATGGGAACAATTATATAAATTTCTGTTAAGACGATAATTTTGAAACACAATCGTGTGATCAAGAGAATAATAATTGGTATCTCCGTCGTGGGGCAGTTTATTTTGTCGGTTATGTGTATTCGAACCCAGTTGTGTTGACATCACTTGAGAACAAAGTCGATATGCCATTTCCTTCATCTATTATGCTTTTAAAGAAGTTGGCTCGAGGCCTCCAGAGTTCGCATACTCGTCTTTCATCATCGCGACAAATGACTGGCAACATCCCTTTTGCTTTTGTCACTCCCTTTTGTACATCCGTTCTTCAGTGGGCTGATTTGCGGCTTACCACAGCCACAGCAAGTACAGCCCCAGGCACTTTTCCTTGTTTCTGATCGTTTCTCTTCTTTTCTACCTTCAACCGAAGCTATCTTTATTCTTTCTTTCGAAGGAGTATTTCCCTCAGCGACACTCAATATATATATAATATATGGGTTGTGGCGTGGGACTGGGTTGCTATACTTGTTTAGGCTCCACCCCACGAAAGAACAATGATGTCGTACCTTGTCAAGATTCAAGGGGAGTCTCTTACTTAATTGAGCCGAATCTCGGAAGATGCGGGCGACGTTTTTTACCGAGTGTATGTGAATAAGCAAGAGAGACAAAGAGAGGAAGAGATAGAGAGAGAGAGAGAGATAGAGAGAGAGAGAGAGAGAGAGAGAGAGAGAGAGAGAGAGAACAGCAAGCGAAGAGGAGAACGGAACCAAGATGAGATTCAGAAGTGAACGAGAGGAAAAGGACCGAACAGATTTTTACGAAAAAAGAAGAAGAATGGAGACAGCGGAATAAATCCAGTTGTGGTTGGACTCATAAATGACATCAACTCCCTCTCTTTCTCTCTCTTCTCACGTCTGCCCGCAATATAAAATGTTGCACCAACGCCAGTCTACCATGAGCGATTGAATCACAAGCCCGTTTTCCCCTTCGAATCAATCTTCCTCGAGGTTCGAAGGCTTCGCGGATATCAATGATGAGCCTAATTGTATTAGTACTTTGGTGAAAGGAACACAAAGAGGATATTCCATTTTTTGTTGGTGGAAGTGTGCAACGGAAGAAAAAAAAAGTTGTCTTGCCAACTACTGTTTTATTCGTGCTACAAAAACTTAGTCAGTTCAATACAAGTGCCGCAAACGATATTACAACTGGAAATACTGAATACATTTTTCACTACATTCTTATTAAATCTTTTTAAATTTTATTATTTAGATACAACCCTTTGCCTCTGCCAGACTTAAAAAAAAATGAATATCAAAATCCTCTACAAGCTCCAGCACCACAGATAATTTAGAGTTAAGGTAGTTCTATCGTGGTAACTAATCCATAAGATTTAAATTTTTTTTTTTTTTATATCTTCAATTTTAATATATTTATTCATTTCGCGAAACGTCAATGCCCCTTATCGACCTAATTACGGAGAAATTAATACTTGAAAATGCCAGTTCCTCAAGGCAAATTTGCTTCGGCATATAGAAGAACCGATTTCCGGTCACTTTAAAACGATATATCTTATCGAAAATCCAAAAGATTCTTACAAAAAACGAGACTTAGATTCATTAAACACGTAAAAATCTAACGGGCCTAAAAAAAAATATGATTGTCGACCAATTTTTTAAGCTATACTGATTTTAATACGAGCATCCGGGTAGTGATACACAACTTATGGCATAATGTCGTGACGGTGAAAAAATGTGGCAACGCGATATCGAAACGAAAGCGGTATTTGACAAGTCGAACAACATAACCTCTCCACGTCAACGTCAATAGAGCGGGCGAGAGAGTGAGAGGGCACGAGAATGAAAAGAGAAAGAAAACGCAACGTTGCCACACGTAAATATCATACGAGATCTAGTAATACTTGAGTCGTTGCAATTACTATTTTACTAGTTACATAATTATTTATAATAAACCGTTGATTAATTGTATTCACCTGGGTAAGCTTATTTAATATTTATTAATTTTAACCCATATATCCAATATTTTTAGGAATCATCATTTAGACATTTATAGCTAATTGACTAGTCTGCAGCGATAGAACTACCTTAAAGGATGGGTACTTGTTTAATCATGCGGTAGAAATCTATTGGCACGTGAGCGATATTCCTTTTTGATAGACGTAAGCGGCAGTTTACCGTATAATGAGACGACAATGTAGACCAGATACGAGTTATGTATACTGGATAATGAAGAATTCTCGAAATGCTTCAAAATGTAATCGATACGAACTTTGCTGTTCGAGAGTATGATCCGGGAATCTGGGCTGATTACAAGACGGAAATTCGGTGTCGAGTGCTCAAGGATTTTCGCCTTAACCGACCCTCCGGCACATCACGAGAGTATTAGTTATAGCTTATAATCCGTGCCTAGTTATGCCTCAATGAGGAATTATCCGAAACGTTTAGCTCCCTTTTGGTCACGAAACTTCTCTCTCGACTTGTTCGACAAAGCGCGAAACCAGAGAGGGAGAAACGTGCCGGACTTATAGCATATGATCGACAAATCTAGTTTTCAGGTGATCGTTAGTAAGCTCTTAATATCCACTCGATCGTTCATTAAAAAACCAAAAATTACGTTCATATATGTGTTGATCACTTACTCCATATATCTTGCGGACCAGAACGAAAGTCTTCCAGTACATGACGAGACATGGGTAAATTGAAGGTGGTGCATTAATGAAAGCTAATGTTTGAATTGAACAATATCGGCTTGATCGAGACGGGAGCTGACGGTTGCCATTTAAATTATTGAAATTTAATTAAAATATATTTCGACCAAATGGCATCACATTGATTTCCAATTAATCTAATCTATTTTTCCTATTCGGAAATTATTCAATTGAATCCCTGATACATTTTATTGAATGCAATGTAAAATTCATTGATTTTTCCGTCTTCCAGTTGGCTCTCTCCATCGTTATTTGAATTATTCCAACTGACCATTATACAGAATTATTTTCTTGGCATTTGATGTAAAATATGATCGGTATACGTGTCACATCGTTTTCAGGAAATCTCAGCGCCAGAGAAGATTATCCGAGCGAGGCTTTTTGTGGGCTGCATGATTTTGTTGTGGCTCGTGGCTAAGGTATTCATTAGTATCTTGAAATGTTGAAGTTAAGCATAGAATTGCCAAAAACACAATTCGAAGCATTAATTTTTTTTTCTGCTTTGTATTCGAAGGATCAGTCGAAAGTTTCGAAGAGAACAGGTTTATTCGTGCCGAACAAATTTCACATGACTCAGACAATATCCAAACAGAGATCATTTGATTCGTACTAAGTTTGTTCGAATAAAATATAATACCGAATCTTCAATGACTCGACCCGCCGCAGGTCGACAGCGGATCTCGCGGTATGCATCCATCGTAGTCCCTCCTGTGAATCCCAAGGCCTTATAACCATGAGCCTTCTCCTCGTTTTCCCTCGCAGGTTATCCATCGACATCAGGAATCTATTATTCGAACGACAAACCATTTGTAGACCATCGCCTGGATCCGATAGATCAAAACGAGAGAAGGACACATTTTTTCGTTTTTTTTTTTTCGCATCCTTTCGCCGAAGGTGACTCGGGCAATGGTAGTCTCTACAGATACTTAAGAACGATAACTCTTTGATTGCTCTGATATATTATCGTTGTTCTCCGATGGACAGTCCATAACAGCCGCTGGCACATTTGGCCAAAGATCTTATCACGATCTCATGTAGCTTATTTTTGCATGCCGCACGGTTACAAACGATATACATATTTCGAAGGATGGGACCAGAAATGCTGTGCAGAAACTCTACAGATGGCGGGTATTTTTGAGGAGGCAATAACGCATACGCATAGAAGCAACGCGCGTCCGTTACAGCAAAAAAAAATGGATTAGTACCCACGCAAGGTCAGGGGAGGGAGGCTCGTGTTGGCTTATCTTCCCCGTGGTCCATTGAAATAGTCTGTGGATGCGCTCAAGTACAGTAGCACGGTAGAACGGTGGGGTTTTCTGAATGCCTTAGGTACAGCAGACTGAGAGAACGACCAAAAGGGACGTCGCATGAACATCCCGTGGCTCTCTAAACATTCATTCTCTTTCCAGCGGAGGATTTTACTTGTGTACCCGCGGTGCGGTGCTCAAAAGTGGGAGATGGACGGAACGCGCGACAGGATTCGAAACTTGCCTCTTGAACTCGGTGCTCTCGCATTGCCGTCGGAGATTTGTAGCCTTCGCGTGATATATCGCGGCATTTGCTATCCGACAGGACTGCCCTATCGGTCCCTCCTTTAATGTCGAGTGCAGCGCTCCTGCTGGGATCCCATAAACACGGTCTTCCAAATTCGCGCGCTGGACCGATGACCGGACTAAGACCAAGACTGGAAAGAGGATGAAAGCGTCCATCAGACACTATCCTAAGACTGAAATGCTGGCAACCAGTTTCAACTGCTTTCGGTCTTTGATAATCCTCTGATATGCCTATGTTTCGGTTCTTGACCCTGGTAGCTTCGCACAGGATAAATCCAGTTTTGTATGATGCTGCATACCTATTCTCTGTGTCTTCTGTCATATCGCTCAATTCTGTTGTTCTTCGCGTATCCTTACTTTACTTTCGGCCTACTAAACTCTCATACATAAGATATGTTTTGGGGACCCACAAAACTCTGCCACATCCTACCTATCATAACCGTAGGCCGGTATCAACAATGATAATTCCCATTGTTCACAAGTCCCAAAGTCTAATTTCATTCAATCCCAAGTTAAATTAGATAAGAGATTTTCGATGGAAAAGAGACTGGAGTGCATCTTAATGCGGGCAGAATATTGGCTCAGTTATGCAAGGAGTTGCATGCTTTTTTCCTTGTAATTCTACCTATCATACTGCATAATGCAGCATGTGTATCATTTCTCTATTCGGAGCGTATATAGACACAGTAGAAAGGAATTCACTAATACATTATCTCTCTCTCTCTCTCTTTCTTCCTCAGCCTATGCACACATTATTTCTTGTGCCATAGATAAGTTCAGTTTTCGGTAAAAGCAAAAAATCACTATACTTACTTCCTAACTTATTTCCACCAATTTTTTTTTCTTTTATGATAACGGCAAGCCATTTATTCGTCGTAGCAGCACATCGTCACTACGCGACATCAAACGACCCCGCTCTAGTAATATGATCACAATAATTAGTATATGGAAGGATGAGAAAAATAATAGCAATTTTGCCAGAGATCCCCGGGCGAGCAGAGAAACGAAACGAACCACGCTCTTAACGATCTTCCGCGCGAAACGGTGCAGTTTTTTTTCTTAAATTCTCTCATTCTCGAACGGATTTACCGGAAGCGAGAGCAGAGCAGAGCAGAGCAGAGCAGAGAGATAGAGAGAGAGAGAACAGATTTTATATAGCTTGGGCGGTTATACGGCGTGGACGCCTTCGTCGCAATTGTGGTTTCCTATATTCGTTCACCTGTTCCCCAGAACTTGCGCAATAATGCTATGGCATGATATGCCGCATATATACACACACACACACACACCCACATATATATATATATATACATAGGTATATGTACTGTGCATGACTATGGTTTACTCTGCCGAATAATAAAAGTGCTACTATATATCTTTTATCGATCCGGAGTTGCAGCACAGCATTATACTATTCGTCGTTTTCGCGGACCTAGTCCGCCGGTTTCGCTGTCATTAAACGCGCTCAAACATTCGCTCTTTCTCCTGCTACGTTTTACCATTAAGCAGCTCTCCACTAGATAATCAGCCTCTCGTGCGCCCGTTATATTCGACGAACTCATCGGGCCTCGGCACATGAATTTATTTCATCGTGTGCCCTCAAATACTCCCTCGCCGTTGAATGGCCAGTGGTAAAAATAGGGAGTGAAAGAGTGCGCAAAAATATAGAGCGTCATTTCACGAGTCGAAACTCATCAGTTCGTGCCGCTCATATCGCGCCAAACTGGATTTCAAGAGGATGAAATTTTGTCCACTTCTAGGTTGAATATATACCAAATATTCTCCCAAGTAGATGCGATATGGGTGAAATATGGCTCGAGTGCCCTGAGTAAGACTAACCTCTCTGCATTGTTCAATTTCATGTTTCGCGAGAATCATTGCGCATACATATTCGCAAGTTGTTTTTTTTTTGTTTTCTCCTCATGCCGACGAAAATTACGAAACTATTACCAAAACGAAAACAATCGTGAAGAAGATCGAGCTGAGAAGCAACGCAAACGGAAAGTATATGAGAGATTGCAGAGTATATATAAGAATCTTGCTGAAGGACGAAATTTATTTTTAACATTAAAAATAAATGCACATCCCAGTACACACAGCTGTACTCATTTAAATATACGATAATGTTCTGGGGTACATAACTCTATTTTCAGCGGCTGTCCGGTCAGCAGATGAGAATTAAAATGAAAACGGGCCAACCGGAAAGAAATACACGGCGGGGAGAGGGATTTGGGCAAGAGTGAAAACTCAAACGAGCGGGTCGGAGGATTTTATAAATGCGGTAGCTTGAAATTGCGAGTTTGCGTTGATTTAATGCTATACCGTTGACGCCCAGACGAAGTCCGAGCAGGGGTAGGCGGCCGGCCCGGTTTAGGTGGATCGTTTGAGAGGACGGCACTCACCATAGAGCTCCGTTCTGGAATCCGAACACGCGTGTACGTATACGTAGTATATTTGACGTACTGTATGGATACATTGTGCGAGTCGTACTATATGACGCACTGATAGAGATAGCCGCCGGAAATGGCGGAAACTAAACAGTGGTAGCCGGAAATGATGCCGGCCACCGCCGCGTACTTCCGACCGGATAACGCGCGTCGCGCGTTCCACCAAGGGCCAGAGACAGAGAGAGAGAGAGAGAGAGAGAGAGAGAGAGAGAGAGAGAGAGAAAGAGAGAGAGAGAGAGAGAGAGAGAGAGAGCTCTTGTTTCTGCTGCGTTCTCCTGTCGAACGCTGAAGAATAATTCGATCGAGATGCCAGTCGCAGAGTTCCACAAAAAGCTTTCGCGACAAAGTCATGAAAAACTGAAGTCTTTTTTTTATTGATTTATGCTTTTATTACCGAGTGTAACATGTTGCGAGATGAAGACTTAATCTATTCAAGGAGATCAAAAAAGACATTTGCATGCAAAGTCATAGCGGTGTTGGAATGCTCAACGCGTGTTCGGCGCAACAGAAAAGGCGATGAATTCAATGCATTTTGGGATATACTATACGCGCTTTACACGAAGTATGCATGCGGTACGCATACGAATTTCCTATTTCCTCCTGTGATACCAGCGCGTGGGGTGCCATGTGCGGTTATTCTATATCGGCTCTCGTCCCGCCGGATCTCGCGATCGGCGCTGCTTCCATTTTTTTCATTATTTTTTTTCACTCGCTCTCGCCACGAAAAGTTACGGTCATCGATGTATTTATGGCAGTTACGACCGAGATCGTGAGAGTGGGACCAGAGCAGGAAGGGGACCGGGAATTCGGGGGATCGGAGAGTTGAGCACGGAAGGGTAAAATGTCAAATAAAAGGACGCAGTAGAGGAGAGGACGCGCTGGAAGGCCGAACAGAGCATAGGCACACCAGAGGCTGGAAATAAAATCCGACAGGATGGAACAGGTGATGGTGGCAGAGCGCCAGGTTTAAAAAAAGAACAGAGAAGAAATTGTCGGTTGGTAACAGGGAGAGATATATATATATATATAGATGCGAGTGAATAGAGTACTCGGGCCGCTCGCGTGTGCGCATACGATAAATCTCCATAAATATGTATGAACGTCCCCCACCGTTCCCATGGGACCTTTGCTAGGGTAGGACCCACAATCCTGCAAACGCACTCTTCTTTACCGCTTCGTTCCCACATCACTTCCGCACTAGATCCGCGTGAAAGATATAAAGTTAGTGCGAAAGAAATACCGTTTTTTAGATTTATTAAACAGTTAAATACATAATGATTGAGAAAACAAAAAAATTATCAAGGTAAATGTGAAATTTCATTGGTGCATAAAGGTCCATTTATGGGTGGGGGATAAATGATGCTGTGGTCGTGACGTTTCGACACTGATGCCATATACGATGGGCTGACACGAAAGTACGTGACGCGTGCAGTTCGTCGACGCAGTTTAGATGCGTGTTTCCGACGGAATGCGCTTCTGGTTTGCTCGTCGGCGTTTCACTGGTCACCGGGGACACTTGAATGTTCATTAACGGTATATACACTAGCTCGTGCGGAACGGAAGAGACGCGCTACGTCGGCAAAGCCGGATTTTAGGATAGTATTATGTGTGCTGCTTTTGCAGAAATGACCGAAAGCCATCGGTTTATTACACAGTGCTGGATAATACATTGAATAAATAGTATGCGCACGTATACAATGCATTTGTAACATTAACTTTTCCAGTCTACTTGATAAAAAACTTTAGAGACCGATAGAACTGAACGGAGAAATTTTCACATAGATCTTCAACCTATCGTTATCAGCACAAAAGAAGGAGTCTGCCAGGATCCTGCATAGTATATAGTTCAGAATAGGCAGAGCAGTATCCCAAGAATATTGTGAAAATGAGCGTTATCAATGATCGACTGCAAGTTAATATAATGTTAGCTGTCAAATAACCAGACGACCCCCAGTCGGATAGTACGTAAGTTTTAGTACGCACTCAGCCAGCACCCAGTTTTAGTATCCGCAAATTTGGGAAACTCGAAAAAAAAAAAAAAAATAGAAATTTCATAGTTTTAGAGAACTGTCAGCTGCATATGAACCAACTTAGTCAGGGTCTCCATAATGCTAGAACTGTGCGAAAGAGAAAGTTCTGCAAAGACATGCAAATTAATTTTATCAAGTTAACTGACATTTGATCTAGAAATGTGATAAGAAAGATGTTTATTAATCAATCTATTATTCCATCGTAGTAATAGATGTCATCATAGATGGCGTGAACGTTTTATTCAGCCAAGGCATCAGCTGGCTTATTGTTTCGGTTTACTCGTTGGGCCATTTAAAAGAGCCCCGGGGGCCCATTCCACGTCAACTGCAGATTATAGTCAAGCACACAAAACGGCCGACCACGTCGTTCTCGATTTACAAGGACTCCGGTATATGGACTCGCCCTGCGAAGTGGATAAATTCGCATCGTCGAAGACACTGACGACTTGTGAAAGTGACAGATGTCGGGAGCTTGCGGAGCGAACAAGCAAATCCGTGACCCAGTTCAACGAGAAAATAACTCCTATAGCTCGTAAGGTGTGCTCGGGATTTTGTACGGAAGATGATCGAGAAAAGGAGTAAGAGAGAAAGAGAAATAAATTATACTTAATTCAATTCAATCGTGCTCTTTGGGAACTAAATTTAAGGTAGTTGTCTGGTAACTTAAGCCGATTTTCATGTCTTTTTTGGAGGGCGTTTTTTTGTAGGAAAATAAAAATGAATCGTTTTGAATATTTAGGATGTTTTTATTCACATATTAAAGATACAAAAAAAAAATTTTTTGAAAAAATGTAATAGTTTATTATTATTATTATTATTATTATTATTATTATTATTATTATTATTATTATTGATCGAAGTTGGCACCTCGAAAAAAAAGCGCGTGGATGGCCCCGGTGATTTTGGCTCTTGATGTTATCTGAAATAAAAAATTCTTGATAATTCTTAATCTATCGACATGTCATTCTCGTCGGAACTACCGAGAAATTTTTGAACCCCTAACTTTTTATTTTACAACCCTTTCTTTGCTAAAATAAAAGGACTTTTTTTTTATCGAAGTCCGCCACTTTGTTATTTATCCATGAAATTTAACTTCAGTAGTTCCGACCAGAATGGCATGTCTATAGATTAAGAATTATCAACAATTTTTTATTTCAGATAACATCAAGAGCCAAAATCACCGGGGCCACCCACGCGCTTTTTTTTCGAGGTGCCAACTTCGATCAATAATAATAATAATAATAATAATAAACTATTAAATTTTTTCAAAAAAATTTTTTTTGTATCTTTAATATGTGAATAAAAACATCCTAAATATCCAAAACGATTCATTTTTATTTTCCTACAAAAAACGCCCTCCAAAAAAGACATGAAAATCGGCTTAAGTTACCAGACTACTACCTTAACGTGAATCAATCCATATTTCTCGGTGTATTTTTTTTTTTTTTTTTTTTTTTTTTTTTTTCGAGAGTATGTATATCGATGCCGGGATACCAGCACGTAACGATTGCATGTAAAGTTATCATTCCCGGAAAATCTTACTTTGTCTCTCTTTCTCTTTCTCCAGATCGGATTTCCGGGTTTGCTCGAACTTTGCCGTTAATTTGCACGATATCGTAGATTTATATACATATATACACATTAATTATTTTTTCACACAGCACACGGCACACTAAAGTTGCACAACAATTGAATTCGATGCGACTGATTGTTTCGTTCGAACTCCATGCGATCGACGATCTGATCGGTCGTATAATTGCGGAAAAAACGTATGCATTGTATCCACGCACAACTCAATTCGAACAAAGGCAAAAAATGAAACGAATTGAACACGCGGTGTCTACTGCGCTTCAAATAAAATTTACATGAGAAATTTTACGAAATTTATTTTCAAGTTGATCAAAAAAATATTATACAGTGGTGGAATAGCTCAATACATTTTACGAAAATCCATTTTTTTCCCAAAAGAACGTAGCAATTATAAATATATGATTGCTTTCATTGTTTTTCTAAACCACCGAAAAAGAAAAGAATAAATGCTCCTCGGTGATCGAACGCTCAGTCTTTCGTCACTCAAGAATTGTATTAGTGTCGTCGCTGTAGCAGAGTTAGGTAATTCATTTGACTGTTGGTGGAATTCATTCGTCCCACTGGCGGAACTAATCTGGCCGATCGGTGTGGCTCTGCACGATATTCTATTTTATTTTTTTCCTATTCGTGACACTAAAATCCAAAACGATATAATCACAAAAATAATTGATTGACACGACACGTGTGCGCTATTCTTACCGTCTCACGTACATTGTAAAATAAAGCGTGTTTCAAAGTGTGGTGTTCCGTATCCTTTCCATCACAATCACTTTTTATGTAAACTTTGACACGTATCTTACGTGATAATAGGGGAGAACAATCGCATACCTGCAAGTATGTAAAAAGTGACAACAATAAAACGGATATTACATGCTCGGCAACACGCTTCATTTTACAATGTATAGATATTATACAGTATATACAGTATATGCTATATATACATATTTTTAAAAACCGATCATGAAAAGATAGTGTACCCGACTTGGGGTATATAATAAATTGAACGATCGAACATTCGAAACAGTCTGAAACGTCAGTGTTGAGAGCACTTTGCGACAATGTCTATCGGATACACTGTGATCTTTCTGTGCGCCCTCGGGTGTATCGGGGCGGAGGTAAACTTTTCACAATAACTTTTTTGCAGTTAAAACGTCGATCGTTGGCGAGATTTTTTTCATAAATTCAAGGCCAAACTCAACATATTCTTCGATGAAGTGGTAGTCGAAACGATCGATCCCGAGTACTTCGATCCGGAGTACACCGATGTATTCGTCGTCGATGATAATACAATCAGCACGAATTGGACTATTGTAAAAAAACTTCCACCGGAAACTACTGTGAGTAAAAAATCTTCGATGAGAATCGCGCATCACATCGCCGAAGCGAAAAAAAATCAATTTATTCAATTCGAATAAATTTTATTGCAACGAAAACGTTATTTTATAAAGTTCATTCGACGTTCATAAGAAAAACATGTTGTTATGCTCGCAGTTCATGCACATATAAAAAATATGTGACTGCAGATTTTTAAAATCGTTATCCAAACATATCCTCTAGAATGTGTATACAGAATTGATTTTCAAAAATCAAATTTCTATCAAGTAAAAGACTTTTTATAAACATTTTGAGAACTCTTCTCAAAAAACCACTTCATCTTCGAGAATATTATTTATTGGGCACACTCTTGCCGATTTATATCGAATTACTCGGAGTGATCTTCGAGCCTATCTACATCAATAGAAAATTTATAGTTCGTGATGAATCGGGTTTGAAGTTTGACACTCGCGTCTTCATTTTTGGTTTGAATTTCATTCATTTTGGGCAATTTTTTGAACACATTGGATTTTAAATTCGCTTGATAGCTGCAGGTATTGGAACGCGAAAAAAAAAACAGAAAAAAGATTTTTCTAAATTTGAAAACGAGTATCTCCTTAACTCCTTACTGGTAAAAAGCTTATTTTTCTAGAAGCTAACCTTGCTTGCTTTTATCTACGATTATATTGAGATTGATGGTGATGAATTATCCTTCATTTCATCGACGCACTGACACGTTAAGGTTGCTCGAAGATTTTTTAAAATTATTTTAACCGTCGTTTTCTAATCAAACGGGGTAGGTGGAAATCATTGTGATAAAGTTAGCGATTATCATTAAATAGATCTGATTTTCACGGCTTAAAAGAATTCCGAAAAACTGATGATAATGCATGCGATTCTAGGGCACTATTACAATATTGGGATTGTCGTTGGGTAAGTACGTCAGGCCTACTGGTCTTCATTATTCCGACTCACTTTGCTTCATGGCTCAGGAACCGACTTTGATGGGATCGTATTTCGAATCACTGGGCATTACACCTGATGCATGTCCACCCGAACCGGTGAGCGCATCAACAATCTATAATTGAGACAATTGATTGATAAAACGAGTATGAAGAAAATAAATTTTGTCTTTTTATCAGGGTAATTACTATAATGGAAACTTCACTGTGGGGTTGGACTCACTGCCGGACGAATATCCCGACAACAAATATATGTTGTTTTTTGAAATCGGTCTTGAGGGAAAGCCGTTATTTACAGACAAACTCTATTTTGAGATACAAGTTTATTAATTATCATTCCAAATGAATAATAATCAATTTTTTCCAATGCGAAAATAATTTCTTAAAAATGATGATTGGAATAATCGAATGATATATCATCAATAAATCGTGTTTACTTATTTTTCCGAGCAATTTTAAGAATACGTATAGAATGTATAGCCAGTGATTCGATTTGATAAAAATTTTAATGGATACATCGCAATAAAATGGAATTCTGAAAAAGACATTTAAACTTTCTTCTCCCTGTGACCGGTATCAAATCCACAAAATCGTCGTCCTATACAGACGAGAATCATTTACACTCAATAAGGATCATTAGCAACAGTGTAGGACGTGATTGCAATGGCGAACGAAATTCTGTACCGTATATTATCGACACGGAGAATGTATAGGTATACAGTCTGGTGATGCGGTATCACGCAGTGCACATTTTGTGGAAATAGAGGACTGAACCGTTACAGAGAGGTATATGAAAGATACATGTACAGATAGCTATGCAAATCTGGCGAGTTAGAGTGAAAGAGCGAATGTCCTGTGAATCATAGGATCGATATGCTTCCATGTTGGTCTACCTGCTGCTATATCGATGCTACAAAAGGCGGGCTAAAAATCATAATTCGCTTCGCTGATTAAGTTTCTAAGGACACCTTGCTATCGCTGGCTATATTGACAGTTTTTCAAGCTGGCTCGCGAAATATATACCAAATAATAATTATATATCTGCGAATTAAAGTTGGAAGATTCCACAAGACCTGTAAAAAATTGAAGCTACAGGGATCAAAAATCGATCCTTCTATATGAATAAAATCTGAAACATTTCATTGAAATAAATAGCCTAAAAATGAATATTTGCTCGTATGGTTACTGCTTCTTGGACGACAAATTGATTCCGATCATTGCCGTATATGCACGCGATTTATTTCAATGCATGTTTATTTTTCATTGTCGGATACGGTAGAATTTAGGACATATTGATGATGAGTCGGTGAACAAAATTATGAAAGGGCGATCGGGGAAAAAAAAAATAAAAATGATCCAATCGCAGTCGGTAGGACTCGAACCTACGCTCCCAGAGGGAATCTGATTTCTAGTCAGACGCCTTAACCACTCGGCCACGACTGCTGCGTTATAAATGTCGGTTGAATAATGTGTGTACAGGTGAAAGAATTTCATCGACAAGTAATGCAAGAGATAAAGAGAGAGAGAGAGAGAGAGAGAGAGAGAGAGAGAGAGAGAGAGAGAGAGAGAGAGAGAGAGAGAGAGAGACAGACAGACAGAAAGAGAAAGAGAGAGGGACACGAGTGCAAAAATTTTTAGCCCAGTCGACCGAGAGCAAGTCTGCTAAGTGAGCAAGTGAAAGCAAAACGTGAAGTGGCCGTCGTGGCCGAGTGGTTAACGCGTCTGACTAGAAATCAGAATAGGTTCGAGTGTCCTACCAACTTCGAGTGAATTTTTTTTACGCTTGTGTGCTTTTTCATCTTCCCGTTTGTTTCTCGCTCTTTCACGTTCCAAGTTTTTTCCGCTCATATTACACGGCGCGAGTCTCGTTATGACTTTTCGATGGATCGCTCATTTTTTTTTCTTTCGTATCCCCCCCCCCTCTCCCCCGGCCTCGTAACTTTTAAATCCATCAAACGATCTCAATGCGGAAAACGAGAACGCGCGAACGAACGATTATAGAAGGAGGATGAAGGCTGGGTATTCAATTAGTTAAAAAAAAGGTCGAGGAGATTTTCCGTCGTTTTCCCTCGATCCTTCATTTTCGTTCTCGCTCTCGTCATCACGGTGTACGACGGCCGCAATCGTTCGAGATTTGAAAAATTATTTACGCCTTTGCTGCCCCAGCTTGGCTTTGATTAATTGCTGACTGCTGCGGGCATGAGAGAAAGAGAGAGAGAGAGAGAAAGAGCACGAAAGAAGGTGTGCACGCGACGTCCTCGATGACGATGGGCCATCTCTCTCGCTCTTTCGCGCGTTCTTGCCGGCGATTTATCGCTTACAATTTGTCGTGGTCGTGCGCCTAGCACTTGCTGGCAACACGTTTGACATACGGGACGAATTAAGTAGAAAGTAACGGGAAATTCCTGATGGGATTTAACCAAAATTCCGGCTTACCGTCGAGCCATCCGATAATGTGAAAAATGATATGATCGCGATTGAACGAAAAACCAATAAACGAACGCTATGTACATATTGTGTGTATTGCATGTATGAAAGAAAATTGATGAAAAATTTAACCGGGCTGTAAATTTGGACTACTTGCGCTTTTTAGATCATCCGATAAAAATCGACTGATTTCCGTCTGTATCATCATCGCGAGCGGGGTAGCGAGCTTTGCTGGATTGATTGTCTATGTTTCGCAACGGAAAGCGGGGAAACCATAATTTCTCTATTGCCAGCAGCAGTTCTATAACCACAGAGCATACTGTTTACCATTTCATCGAACCGTCGTCAATCATTTACGATACCATATACGAATTGTGGATTTATTGGCTGCTCTATCGTCGTTTCACGTGTGGAAGAATCGCGTTGTCGATATAAACATTCCATAATTAGAGAGATGAGGATTATTTCTCGAATGAAGAGAATGTGAACAAAACGGCCAAGTCTAGTGAGCCACGTGGATCCTTTTTGAAATGGAGGACCGACCGTACAGATGAGAGATCCGCGCTTCAGACCGAAGAGATACACTTGTCGAGAGAAGCAAATTTTCCGGGACACGAATCCACGATACATCGTTGTTGTTTCTCTTGTAAATCGAGGAAGGGCAAGAGAGAAAGGACATGAAATTTAACAGTGACGCTTGCTCGAGCCCTGACATCTTCGTATATCCTAGCATATATTCTTGGTTTCCTCGAGAGCCACGTAGCTGTTAATTTCAAGGTAGACAACACCCGTGGGAAATTACTACAAGTTATATCATTGACTATGAAAAAAGGACGAGAAGTTTGCGCACAGGAGGGAAGGAAAAAGATTGAAGAAGAAAAAATACGGGTATATGTTGTATAAAACTACTTCCGGTTGGTCTACCGGAAGATTGCTCAATCTTATGGCAACTCGAAGCTTGGAAACTGAAACCTCAAGAGCTCGCTCAAGAGTGTATGAACGACATAAATATAGATCTCTTTTCCGACTATATTTGCAAGTTTCTTGAAATTAATCGAACCTCAATTCTATGAGAGACGAAAGAATAACGGTGTTCCAACAACAGTGACAAATAATGCAAGCACACGGAAGATTCAGGGCTTGATAAAAGTCCCGTGAGTATTAAGGCTTCTTCTTCGGACCCTTTTCTCTTCGTGTCCAATGATTCTGAAATCTATAATAGCAAAGTCTATGGGTACCCGGCAAAATATATATTCGATATATACATGTAACGTGTGTACTGAAGTCTAGCCGAGCCAGCAGAGAAGCAACCCTTTGTCCTATTATCTGACTTTCTCGATCTCGAGAGCCCTCACCGACTTTCCGATAGTGGGACGCTCGCTCTCTCGATTGTGCTATCGAGTACCGATGTCCCGTGTAGGTGAGGAAAAAGAAGGCGAAAGAGATAGAAGGAGAGAGAGAGAAAGAGAGAGAGAGAGAGAGAGAGAGAGAAAGTACGAGTAAGGAGACGAGAGAGAAAGATGAGCGGGCGAATATGAGTTGAGTTTTCTAGAGGAAGTGCACCTCATATCATAGATTGTCATCCAACGTGCCCCTGATGATTTCTTTTTCGTGCACAAAGAAAGTGGATATTTGTATGATGACGGTGAGAAAGTTTTTCGAGTGTTTCAGCCTGTATCTTAGGAAAACTCGTTGATGTCAAGGACCAATGGAAAAAATATGATATGGAACTTTTATTTCCAGATATCCATAGATATCAAGATATCCGGCGATATCTTGAAGTCGAGGCAAAATAGTAATTATTTAACGCTTTCGTTCATCTTACAATGGTCCCTCAGAGTAGTTTCTGCGCGGTTAATGGGAAATGAGAAATAAGCTGGGGGAAGGGTTGACAGAGCGTCAGTGTTATAAGCCCTTGAATAGGACTCGAATTATAAATACGCGGATGACATATAGGGACTGAATAAAATAGCTGTGAAAATGAATTCTGAATCAGAACAACATGTTCGTTTCTAGAATTGCATGAACCAACATCGATATTCCTCAATTTTTAGTAAGCCACGAGTTAGCTCAGGATTAAATCATTTTTAGCTGGGGGGGGGGGGGGGGGGGTATTTTTACCCGTGAAAGAAAATGGAGGATGAACAGAAGATCTAAAATCAGTGTAAAGAAGAGGACGTTTCAAGTTGAGGGACTCCGTGCTAGAAGAGATACGCCAAGGAGCAGAGACAGTGGTCGACTCGCTATCGGTGTATAAGTGCGCGCTAACAAAGGTATTTTGTAAGAACCTCGAGGAGTCTGAGCGAAAGATAGAGAAATCATTCGCTATTTATAGAGGGGTTATTAGCAGCCCCGGGCCACCCTTCCCGTATCACCGATCGGCATTCCTTCCATCAACATAGAAGAGGTAAGAGCGTTATATAGGCACTCGAGAAGAAACTGAGAGTCTCCTTTCTTTCTCCCTCGGGGTCCGTTACGAGTATTTTATACTGCGATGCTATATATATATATATATATATATATATATATATATATATATATATATATATATATATATATAATAGTCCTCCATCATGACACGCGACCCCTCGAACTCTTTGAGTCATTTCGATTTTGTCCTCCGTATTTATCGCGTCACGAATTTTCTTTGACGAAAGCTTTCGTCTCTGACGACTCACGTGTCAAAATAATATTTTTTTTCCATCTTGATCGAATCAAGGAGATTGCCATGTCGTCTCGGTTGATGGATTTCCCAAACGATCGATATAAAAATTATGTTTATGCCAGAAAGATTCATTGAAATGCGCTCGTGTCACGAGAAAACGTGTAATACAAGAAAGAAAACACACAGAGATCGCTCGACGATTGTTACGAAATTACGAGATACCGTAACAAACGCACATATTACCGTTAAAATCATGCACACAGCCATCGCTAGAAAGCGAATCGGGAAAAAAGAGACAATTCGAGCATACCGCACAACCGCGTACAAAACACTGGTACTATAAGATTTTTTACGAACGTCAACTTATGGCGCGTATGTACTATAAAAATTGCGAACTCGGCGCCGCGTATATGTGAGAGTTACGATCGCATACGACACGCCCTATCGCAAGGTCGTACACCATGCATCCCATCTCATGGTATTCATGTAAAAGCAATGGAAAACGTACGAGAGAGAATAAAAGAAAAATAAAAATGATGAGGGGAAAAAAGAAAGAAGAAAGGAGATAAAAAAAGAAAGTCCCGACGACTGCAGTGGCATCGCAAGAATGGCGATGTGTGTAAGCTGAAGCACGGGTCATTATCTCGAATGTTTATACACTAGGACCTCGATTTAATGGTCCTCGATTGAATAGACAGTCCCCACCATGTCGCACTTATCGATCGATTTTTCGCGTGGTGGGAGATGGTGGGGGACGCTTAAAGTCTCCCCGATCAGGCCCGTAGCACGGAGTGCCGATGCGCAGATACAGCATGGGCGGGCATACGCTACCTCGATTTAACAAGGTGCGATGCGGAGCCGGTCCCGCCACTGGCCGTTAAATCGAGGTCCTAGTGTAGTTGTACAGGTGTTCCGTGAATTGCTTTTCATACGTGATACATTATTTGATGAACAGAGAAAGAGAGACCCAGAAAATAAAAACGAAGTTAAAAGACATACGCAATATATATAATCGTGATATCCGACGAACGTCGAGTCACGAGTTTTTGATATTTCAAATTAAAAAGTTTCCTATATCAAAATTTACGAAGGGTAAATGCTCCGCTTGTGGTGAACAAAAAAAAAAGCCGGATTAAATTTTAATGCGGAGTGAAGTTAACGTTCCACGAGCAGAGAAATGGCCGAGCGATAGCGAAAGGATAGCCCCTAAAAGGTTTCAGGATCAAACCAATCCATATTATATATATATATATATCCGCGTCAGCGTCGTAGGAGGGATGGGTGAGGGATGTTTGTGTTCGAGGATGTGTGTGTATGTGTTAGTACGTGTATATCGTCTGTATACGTCTGTGGGTTTGGCGTGTTAAACTTGAGGTCGAATCGTTTTATCGTTTTATATCGCTCAGCGACGGGACTACTGATGGTGGTCCCTCTTTGAGAGAAACTGGCATGGAAGTACCGCGGATGTTTGGAGAAGCAGAGAAACAGAGAGAGAGAGAGAGAGAGAGAGAGAACGGCATCGGAAGGACTCTTTGGGGTAGAATGTTCGAGGATATAAAACTCATTCGACGCCGTTGGAAGTTATACCCATTAAAGATTAATAAAGCATCAGCGTGGAAAAGAGCCAAGATGGTAGCAGTAAGCTGGTAGCAGAAAGAGGGGTCGACATGGATACGATCGTAAAATATATGCCTACACATTTATGAGAAATATATAGAGAGGGTGAGGGAAGCGGATATATATGCGCGCGGATAGCGGATGAGGATGGAGGATGGAAAAGCATAGTTGATGGAGGGAATAAAGAGAGAAGGAGAGAGTGAGTGAATGCTGAAAAAAAGAAGTGACGGTGACGGAGGAGAGAGACGGGAGAGTTAAAGAGAGTGAGAAAATAGCGAAAACGAGAAGAAAGAAAGGGGAAAGAACGAGAGCTGGCACGAGAGTGGAAGAGGCAGAAGGTCTAACCATTTGGCTTTACGCCACACCTCTTGAATTATTTACCTTTTCCACCTTCACCTACCGGCTTCAACGTAAGACTGGAACTCTTTCTCTCCTTCTTTCTCCTTTCATCTCTTTCTCTCTCTTCCCGTCAGCAGCAAAGCTACTGGTAACAGCAGCAAGATCGCCGCATCGACCATCAGCAGCGTTCTCACCCTTTCCCGGTGTGTACCAGCACACCAGAAGCATCTATGGGTTCGTTCGGCGGGTTGCTAAAGCTGCAGCATATTCCCTCTCACTCTCTGCCCTATCGCAGAGTTTGTATCCACGCCGAAGCCGTGCTTGCACCCCAACACTAGACTACACCTCACGCGAGCATAAAAGTTACCGCCATGGTGTGTGTGCTGCACTTCGAGACGTCCAGCAAACAGAAGGGAATGCGAAAAAGGGAGAAAGAAAGAAAGAAAGAGAGAGAGAGAGAGAGAGAGAGAGAAGAGAAAGAGAGAGAGAGAGAGAGAGAGAGAGAGAAGAGGGAGTGAGAGAGAGAGAGAGAGAGAGAGAGAGAGCGAAAGTGGAGTAGTTAGCATTAATTTGCTTTCCTGTACCCACGTTGGAATAGCGGTAACGTGTTACAGCCAACTAAATTCGTTCGAACTCTTAATTACAAGAGAAGAGAGAGTTCTGGCGTTCGATATAGGACCGATAATAAAGATGCGAGGAGACAGACCAACTATACGTACTACGTTACATGTATATTAACGTAATATACGGTGTAGAAACAACGATAATATACAGGATCGGTTAACTGAGAGATAACACATTCAAATAGAATCGGAAAAAAAGTCGAACCAAATATACATACGAATTGTTTTGTGGGGCGCGTCCTCCTTACCAAAAAAGAGGGCGCGTATTTAAATTTCGAAAAATAGTAAGTCTCGACGTTGATAAAATACAATTCTGATTTTATGAATAAGGATTAAGGGGGTAGGGATAAAATAAATCAACACATATTTTTTGAGCCATAAAAGTTCTTCGTTTAATTATGGCTCAGAGAGGAAAATCTCCGAGGTGTAAACCTCAGAGAAAAAAACTTCTCGCGAATGATGTATTTACAATCGATACAGTCTTTTAGGTTATAGAATATCTTTCGCGTGATAATTATTGTGAAGGTGAAATCTACAGTCGGAAACGACTTATGGATGTGTATGTGTATTGTAGGTTTAATTATATCATGCGATATGATTGTTATGTATAAAGTCGCTGGCGACCTCGTAAAAGCATTTTGCGCTTGTTTTCAGATAATATATGATTATTGTGTATAAAATCGTTGGCGATCTCGTAAAAGTACAGTCGAATTTGGTTATAAGCAATCTGGTTATAAGCAATTTCCCCTCCGATTTTTTTTCGAGTCCGCTCAGCGCGGTCCCCCACCACAAGCCAATTGCTTATAACCAGCAGCATTGCGCATTTCACCGACGCACTCACACACATTAAGAACGCTACATTGATGCGCTGTAGTGGGGGAGCCAGATTTTACGACTCTTCGGCGTTTTTTTTTTCCCCTACAGCCCCGAAGGATTGCTTATAACCAAATTCGACTGTATTGCGCTTGGGTTCAGATAATATAATTGCCGTGTTTAAAGTCGCTGTGGACTCGTAAGCATTGCATTGT
This sequence comes from Rhorus exstirpatorius, assembly GCA_963564615.1. Classification (NCBI taxonomy): domain Eukaryota; kingdom Metazoa; phylum Arthropoda; class Insecta; order Hymenoptera; family Ichneumonidae; genus Rhorus; species Rhorus exstirpatorius. Next base: position 19,661,489 of record OY751315.1, read on the forward strand.
GTTCCAGAGAATGTGTTGTTGTATAAAGTCGCTGGCGACTTCGTAAGCATTGCGCTTGGTTTTAGAGAACGTGTTATTATATAAAGTCGCTGGCGACTTCGGAAGCATTGCGCTTGTGTTCGGAATCACCGTCTGATTTTGATGCACAGGATGATAGTTCAGCTCACCAGCATGCCGACAAATTGAAAGGGAGACACACGCGACCTCACGATTCCTGAGTGGTGATTTAATCGCGATAAATCCTTTATTGTTAGATTAATTTTGTTTCTCGGAAGAACGAACACAAAACTAAGAGAAGATGACTGTCCATCAGTCCCGCGATCGTTCGACTGACGAGGCCCAGCCAGCGTTACCCCTTCTAATTCGGATTTACCCGAGCACATGAAAATTAAAGTGGATGGTTGACCGCGCGACGCCTGAGTTTGTATATAAGCGCTAGTGACCCTTGGTACCTGGGTACCTTTAAAATATTCGTTCGACCGAACACGAATAGATGTAATATTTTTTTTTTTTTTAAAGAATAACAAATTTTGAACGCGAGTTACGATTTCACTCAATTAATGCCCAACAGCTTATCTTGAGAGGGTATTATATCGTTAAGTAATAGAGTTTCATTATGTAGACTCTATACAACATACTGCCAACTGAATTCCCGAAACCGCTAACGAACTCAAATGCTATCGTTAGGCTCTTGGTTTAGTGTGTTTTCCGCGAGTTTGTAATATTTAGCCAGATACATCGCGGAAAACCATAGAATTTGGTGCAATGAGGGAGGCTACGACATCCCATCGCACGAACAGGAATATATACATAAATATCATGTATATATACATATATACATATATATATGTATATATATGTACCATTTATCCTGCGATGATCACGAAAATTGCAGAATCTATGGCGAGATGTCCTCTCGATAAATAATCGATATAGGGTCATCATTGGATCTCTGCCGATGCATGGTTATAGAGTTGGCTACGTATATATTATGTGTATGTGTGTGTATATGTAGGAGGCGCGAGTGCTCGCTCCGGAACCGGTCATTATCCACGTTTAATCGAATAAATCAATTAACGGATGGCGCGCCCGTGGGACACGTCAGATTGGTAGCGAGAGCGAGAGAGAGAGAGGAAGAGAGAGAGACTTTGGGGGAATGGTAACGGTAATAAATTCTGCCCCGAAGTGAAAATTCATCGCCATATAAAATTTGGTTTGACTAAAAAAAATGATCTCGTAAGTTCAACAGTGAAAAAGCGTTTTTTAAGAAAATTTTATTACAATCAATTATAACTATGGCAACTCTTCTTTCTCTATGCTCCAGCTTTTACTTTGCGATCGTCAACAATGTATCAGGCGTCTAGGTCGAGACCTGCGAAAGAACCTTGGCACGCCAGGATTACGAACTTTGGTAATCATGGTAATTCGATAATCACCATATGTTCGGCCCTCGAGCGCAACCTCCGTAAAATTAAAACGTTAAATTAGGTTACATCTTTGATTGGTGTAACTTCACCTTTCCATTGATCGACGATAATAATAATGGGACTGAAGAATGATAATAAGGGAAATTCCAACATTTTACAATTTCTTGTCTTCCTTGCCCTTCCAGGGGTTTCGTCTTTTCCCTCTCTCGGCCCATTTCTATAGTCGCATCATGTGCAAGACATTATTATGCGTAGCTATCTGTCTATGGCTATGGCATACGTACATGTCATAGGGCTGATAAAATATGTATGTATACACTGTTGTGCAAGTCATCCACGTTAAGGTCAAACTTATGGCTCTTTTTTTTGTGCTTTTCATTTTCCACTGTCGTCAACTCTCTACTCTCAAACGTTACAGCAGAGTGATATCTGTCCGTTTCCCGTATGACGGAGAACGAAAGTCTCGTCTCCACCTCTACGCACTCTGTCGTTTTCATACAGGGATGCCGGGAGATGAAAACAGTAACGGTGTGGGGAGGATGCGAGAAAGCAGAGGGGCTCCAGTTCACGGATATTATAATGGATTCAAGCGGCACGTCACGCGCTTCAACAAACACGTCACGCAGGGGAGATCTATCTTACCGGGGCGGTCCAAGGCATGGCCGACACGTTCATCAGACCAGGAACAACCTCCCTCTCCTTCTCTCTCTCTTACTCCCTCTTTCTCTCTCTCTCTCTCTCTCTCTCTCTCTCTCTCTCTCTCTCTCTCTCATTCACTATCTCTGCCTGGTCCTCTCTCGATCTTTTTCCATACGCGTGTTCTTCTTTTGCCCCGGAGGTACTGGAGCCACAACGCGAACTCACCCTCCCACATACACATCTCACCAGTATAACGGCAACCACTCGAAATAGGTACCGGCGCGGAGGAGCAGTATATATATATATAAATATATATATGTATATGCGGTGATGATAGTGGTGGTGTCGACTGTGTTCGGCCACGAGATCCCCCTCGGAACGTCCTCGTGTACACAAAACGCAAAATTGATTTTACCAGTAGTGATTTATGCAAGCCACTCATCGCTGCGGCGATGAGAAAAAACTGAATTGTACATTGCCCTTTTTGTCTCTTTAGGCCGCAAATAACGCTGCTGCATTTTTTCTTTCACTTTCGTGCAATAAATTTTACGTGTATATAAGAAATCGAGGTTTAATACATTCATTGATCGTTTTATATTTTGTTCTTTGATGGAAAAAAAGAGTTGGTTTTCGATGAATTTGAAGAAAAAAAACTCCTGAGATATTCATGCGATGCATAGTTTTTAAAAAGTTGCAAATTTGTGATTGATAAATCCATGCTATATACATGGATCGCTTACTCGAGTGGGGTTTATGGGTAAAAAATCAAATGTGATCGAAAAATCTATCCGGAGAAACCGGGCATTATATTCGCGCGTGCCTCATGCAATAGTCATGAAGATTACAATAACAAATAAGTTACAACCGGGTGACCTACGCGAGGGTATGAGAATATCGCCAGTACAGAGTCTCTCACGCCATGAAATGTAAAGAGATTTTTCCCTTACCGAGTCTCTGTGCAGAGATTCGAGAGACATATCGTTCGGAGATATATATGTAGAGAATAGAGAGAGAGAGAGAGAGAGAGAGAGAGAGAGAGAGAGAGAGAGAGAGAGAGAGAGAGAGAGAGAGAGAGAGAGAGAGAGAGAGAAAAGAGAGAGACGTAGGGTTAAACCGCGAGAGGAGAATCGTGGGAGAAGACGTACGACCGCGAATGCTCGTGACGTCGAGAGCAAAAGCGCACGACATCGAAAGATATGTACGAGTTCTGTAGCGAGTACGAAATCCTCCGATTGTATTTGAATAAAGGTGCGAAAATTGATTTTGAAATTTTTTCGGATACGCTGAAGTGCAGTGAAACGCGAAACGATGAAACTTGTGGATGAATCATATCTAAACGTTAACGATGCTTTTTTAAGATGATTCCGGGAGAGTCAAAGTATATGTGAAATAAAATCATATCAGTTTAGAGCTCACCCATTATAGCTCATTCATTTGCAGGTCTTGAGAGATCGATACACTTGGGAAGCTTTTTAAAAGATATCTTATTCCTTGTTCAGCCGCTTCTTCTCAGTTTCACGCCGCACTTTTTCTTCCCATTAACGGGCATCAGGTTTTTCCAGGAGAACACTTCAAAAATTAAACATTTCACTGCATTGTTCCTGATAATTTCCAATTTA